>PVKP010016244.1:0-48601 GCA_004027715.1 Plecturocebus donacophilus
GAGTCTGATGGGCTTCCCTTTGTGGGTAACCCGACCCTTCTCTCTGGCTGCCCTTAGCATTTTCTCCTTCATTTCAACCCTGGTGAATCTGACGATTATGTGCCTTGGGGTTGCTCTTCTTGAGGAATATCTTTGTGGCATTCTCTGTATTTCCTGGACTTGAATATTGGCCTGCCTTGCTAGGTTGGGGAAGTTTTCCCGAATAATATCCTGAAGAGTATTTTCCAGCTTGGATTCATTCTCTTCGTCACATTCAGGTACACCTATCAAATGTAGATTAGGTCTTTTCACATAGTCCCATATTTCTTGGAGACTTTGTTCATTCCTTTTTCCCCTTTTTTCTGTCATCTTGCCTTCTCATTTTATTTCATTGAGTTGATCTTCGACCTCTGATATCTTTTCTTCTGCTTGGTCAATTCGGCTGTTGAAACTTGTGCATGCTTCGCGAAGTTCTCGTGTTGTGTTTTTCAGCTCCATCAATTCACTTATATTCCTCTCTAAGTTGTCCATTCTCATTAGCATTTCATTAAATCTTCTTTCAAGGTTCTTAGTTTCTTTGAATTGGGTTAGAACATGTTCTTTTAGCTCACAGAAGTTTCTTATTATCCACCTTCTGAAGCCTGATTCTGTGAGTTCATCACGCTCATCATCCATCAGACCTTTTCCTCTTGCTGATGAGGAGCTGCGATCCCCTGTAGGAGGAGAGGCATTCTGATTTCGGGTGTTCTCAGCCTTTTTGCACTGGTTTCTTCCCATTTTTTTGGATTTATCCACCTGTCGTCTTTGTAATTGCTGACTTTCAGATTGGGTCTCTGAGTGGACATCCAGCTTGTTGGTGATGAAGTTTTTTCTATTTCTTAGTTTTCCTTCAGTGGACACCCCTTCCCCACAGAGCTAGGTCTTCCTGGGTTCGGCTGTGCTTGCTGTGAAACTCTCAGTCCTCAGCGCTTTCAATTGCGTTTCTCCTTGTGGGAATGGGACCAGCCGAGCCCGACTCAAAGGGCACCCAGTCCAGTACACTCTGCACTGAGAAGCGCCGCGCCGGGGCACTGGCAAAACAGCCGTGCCGGCCAAAAGAGTCGTGCTGGCGACTCGTGTGGCTCCTTCTCCGGGAATCTCTCAGTTTGTGGGCATCAAAAATTCGTCTGCAATTGCGGCATCCACTCACTCTCTGCGCTTTCACTGGGAGCTACAATCCTGAGCTGCTGCTACGTGGCCATCTTGGATCTCTCCCACAAGCAAGTTTAGAACCACCTACCTCAGCCTCAACAATGGCAGATGCCCCTCCGCCCACTGAGCTCAAATGTCCCAGGTTGAGCTCCGACTGCTGTGCTGGCTGCGAGAATTTCAAGCCAGTGGGTCTTAGCTTGCTGGTCTTTGTGGGGGTGGGATCCGCCAAGCCAGATCACTTGGCTCCCTGGCTGCAGCCGCCTTTTTCAGGGGAATGAGCAGTTCTGTCTCACTGGCATTCCTAGCACCACTGGGGTATGAGAACAGCAGCAACAACGAAAACTGCTATGGCTAAAGTGGCCACCCTGTTTTGTACTGGAAACCCAGGGCATTGGTGCTGTAGACGCTGGACGGAATCTCCTGGTCTGTGGGTTGTGAAGACTGAGGGAAAAGCACAGTATCTGATCCAGAGTGCCAGAGTGTCAGGAAAAGTTCCTAATGGCTTCCTTTGGCTAGGAGAGGGAGTTCTCAGGTCCCTTGGACTTCCCAGGTGAGGCGACGCCCCACCCTGCTTCAGCTTGCCCTCCTTGATTGTACTCACTGTCTAACCAGTCCCAGTGAGATGAATCTAGTACCTCAGTTGAAATGCGGAGATCTGCCTGCTTTTGCATTGCTCTCACTGGGAACTGTGCACTGGAGCTATTCCTTTTCAGCCATCTTGGTGGAAATCCACTTAATGGAAATTTTTGAGAGTGATCATCATTTATAAAGATAAAGAGAGGAGGCTTTGCAGCCTCCAAATGATTCTTGGCCTTCCAGTGCCTAAAGTGCTACATTTATTTGTTATAAGAATATAGAGACAATAAGACTTCATGAATCACAAATCAATAATAAAACAACTCTTGGGTTAAGGATAAAGTCAAATGGAAATTATAAATCACATAAAGATGAATGGGAGCAGAAGCATTACGCTACAAAACCTATGGGATATTGTCAACATGCTGTTCAGAGGGAAACCTACCGCTTTCAATGTGCGTATTAGAAAACAAGAGACATTGAGTATAAATTAACCAAACTTTCAAATCAAAATTTAATTTCCCAATTCAATCAATCAAACAAAAAATAAAAAACAAACAAACAAAAACACACAAAGTAAAGAGAAGGAAAAAATTGTAATGACAGGAAATAATGTGATAGAAAATGATAATAGAGGCTGCCGAACTTGAGGAAATCCTCCTTTTACACAACAAGGATGTCAGCTGCCCAGAGTCTGACTTGAAGACTCACCTCCCAGCCCAAGGAGTATACATTGTCGACATCAAAGTAGAGCCAAAAAGAAGAGTGTAAGAAATACATGATTACACCTCTCCATGGAGGACTGCAGAGGGGACAATACTAACTAACAATAAGACCCATGTCAAGCATTATGCTAGGCAGGTACAAATTACGTTGTTTAGTTATATTTCTTCCTCATTTTCTGATGAGAATATTGAAACACAAGATGGCCTAGTGATTTCCTCAACATCGAGGGACAGTGATTAATGTAACTGGAATTTGAATTTCAGAAGGACTATTAAGTGGGGTTTAATTTACCACATATTGCTAAAGATGCCATTGGCTTTAGAAATATCTTGTTTTGAAAATTCGTATCTGTCTGGGAAGATCATGGTACTATCAGTTGGTCGTGCTTTTGAGTGAAATGGTTCAGATTGTTTTCCCCTCAACAGCTAGCTGAGGTTAGCTGTGTTAAAAGAATGGGAGTTTTGAAGTGGTTAAAAAGAAAGAAGTAATACAGCAGGAGAGGCACTGCCCAGAGGCTAACACCTGCATCGGAATATTGGGCAGCTGGTAAGCAAAAGTACAGAAAGGGAAGTGAGAAGATGCCAAAGATAACCTCTGTTTCAAAATTCTGACTATGGTCAGCCCCACCCTCAAGAAGAGAGGGACAGGTTCTTCCTCTTGTTCTCTCCTGTACAAAGCAGTCTCCTATTCCCAGGACCAAGAAGTTCATCTCCAAGGGCTACTCTAGGGAAAATAGGGTTGGAAGGGACTTTAGAGGTCCTGTCCACTCTACTCACCACAAGGCGTCCAACACCCTCCTGCATGAATCCTCTAAACTTCTCCTGACCATCTTTGTATCTTTGTTGCTCTTTCACAGAACAGTCCTTGTATATTTAAGGCTTGAGTTAATTGTTAGAAATTCCTTTCTATCAGCCAACAATCTTATCTCCCTTGAACTTCCCCTCATTTGTCTTATATCTGCCCTCTGGAATTTCCCAGTTTGTGTGGTATTTGTTCTAATGGAATTTGATCTGTCATGTACTGTTGATTTTGGCTGATTTGCTAAATTGATTAGATCCCTCTCTCAACTTGATGCTTTTGGATCAAGGTAAATGCTGGTAAAAGATGCCAGCAATTTCTTTTTCAGAAAGATTTTGCTATTGCTCTGTTTTTGTTTTTTTAATTTTCCCAATAGATTCATTTTGTGGGAACAGGTTCATATACAAATCCATGAATTGACCCACATAAAACACCCACATAAAAAAGAAACAAAAGTATATGTTTTCTTATTGATAAACACTACTTGAAAGTTGTTCAAATTCTTTATGGTATAACAAAGGAAATAGATATTGAGAAGAGGAGATCGTCTAGCTAACAAACATGGAAAAATGTTCTACTTCACTTTTAATTTTTAAAAGTAAAAATTCAAATGATAACAAGATACCCCTTCCATTCATTTGGCTACAAAACATAACAACATCCATAATAATATTTAATGTTTGTTCTATTATACATTACCAGTAGAAATAGAAACATCTTTTAGAAATTGATTTAGCTAAGTGTATTGAGATTTTTTAGTTTATTTATTTATTAATTTTTAGAGGCAGGGTTTTGCTGTGTTGCCCAAGCTGGTCTTGAACTCCTGGACTCGAACGATCCTTTTGCTTCAGTCTCCCCAAGTAGCTGAAATGACAGGTGCAAGTCACGGCACCTGGCTATCAAGAGATTTTAAAATATTCACATTCTTTCACCTAGTATAATCTCCTTGGAATTTGTACTAAGGAAATCATTGAGATTAAAAATATATGTCTAAGGTTTGCACTTCTTACAGGAAAGCTATTCATAATAGTGAAAAATTAGTCACAGCCTAAAATCTCACAACAGGAAATGGTTAACTAGATTATGGTGCCTCTACTCAATGGAAGATTATATAGCCATTACAAATAATGACTATGAAAAAAACATTATGTGTAATCTATATTGCCCTAGTGGAAATATCTTAGGTAAGTCAATGGTATGAAATCAGAAAGATGTTGAGACTTAGTAGTTTGTAGCCACATGAAAAATTCTTATGGTATATAAAAAATGCATACAAAGAAATGCACCAAAATTACTCTTATGACAGAAAAAGTGTTGGAGAAGTGTTTTTATATTTAATCAAGAGCTGGACTGTTTAACTGAATTGTTTGCCAGTGGAGCAGAAGGCAGATGGCTTGGTTAAACTCACACATTCTTGCCCACTCCAGCTATTTTTATAAGGCTCTTACAGTTTTAGGATTTTCTTACATTTTTGTTGATTCTTGAATTCTATTTTCTTCTTCTCCAACTTCATTATGGGATATTATCTAGTGTTTATAGTTTGTCTAGAGTCCCCGTTGTTATTAGCAAGAAACACTGGTCATTGGGTTGTGCTTTATTTGAGTCTTCAAAGCTTCTGGTCATTGCATATTGTAGGAGTGAGAGTTAATATAAGGATATGATTCTGTCAATCAATTTTCACACATATGTGTGTCACTGAACATGAAATATGGGATATGTTAGTCAGCTATTACTGCAACACTGAGTAATAAACAGCTCCAAAACTCAGTGGCTCATAGAAATAAGCCTTTATGTTCCTTGTTCATGGGCCTGTGGATGATCTGGGATGCTTTGCTTCTGTTGTAGGACAGTTGGGCTAGTTTCAAAGCCTCAAGTTGGCATCAGGCCTGCTTCACGTGTCCCCAAATCCCATTCGCTATCTGAGGCACATTCTTCTGCTGGTGGATTAGGAAAGACAAGAGGCCAAGTCAGGAGAATTGCTTAAACCTAGGGGGCGGAGGCTCCACTGAGCCGAGATTGTGCCACTGCACCCCAGCCTGAGTGACAGTGAGATCCTGTGTCAAAAATAAAAAACAAAAGAAGAGACCAAGTCAAACTCCTTAAGGCCTTTGCTAATGTCTGCTATCATGTAATTGACCAAAGCAAGTCACATATGTAATCATGCCCAACATCAATGAGAGAGGGAAATAACTCCCATTAGAAGTTTGCATGTGGGGTTGGGGGTAAAGAATTGAGAATAATGATCTAAGCTACCAGAGGGACAATGTACAAACAGATTAATTTAAACAATTCAAAAGAAATACCGACTGACTTGCAGAATAGGTATCATTAACTCCATGTGTGAAAAACATCCCATTTTTCAATTCAGCTAATGAAAACTTAATAAAATAATTGTTGCCATGTATTTCTTTTAAAGAATATGCAATATCAATATATTTTAATGACAGTTACTGATTTTGACTATGCTGGGTGTTTAGCTAAGCAGAAACTGGTCCAGTTTTGAGTGGATTTCTTTTGGTGGGGTGGTACAGAGTCTTGATTGGTCACCCAGGCTGCAGTGCAGTCGTGTGATCTCAGCTCACTGCAACTTCTACCTCTTGGGTTCAAGAGATTCTTGTGCTTCAGCCTCCCTACTAGCTGGGACTACAGGTGTGTGCCACCACACCCAACTAATTTTTTTTTGTATTTTAGTAAAGATGGATTTCACCATGTTGACCAGGCTGGTCTCAAATTCTTGACCTCTACTAATCACCTGCCTTGGCTTCCCAAAGTGCTGTGTGAGCCACCATGCCCTGCCTGTAGGTGGATTTCTGGCTTTGGGTTACGCACACACTTGTTTATAGGAGTTTGTAACTCGGTAGTAAAATGCACCAGAAAGGGAATCCCTTGATAGAAACTACTATTTGGTAGGAAGACGTGACTCAAGAAAAGAAGTTCCTTGTGGTTTTAAACTTTATTATGCTATGGGTCCCTACAAAGATATGCTTTCTTTCTTCTTACTTCCTCTTGTTTTTTTTTTTTAATAAGCTGATTTAAGGTAAAAGCTTTTAGCTAAATGTTACTGCTTTAAATTTTTCAAAATGAGAACACTTCTCAGCAAAATTTTGTATTTTTTTGTTTTAGTGTGAGAAGCAAAAGCAAAGGATAACTGAAGTCTGAGTTCAAGCTAGATAAATTTTTTACATTGGAACAACAGCTTTAAACTTTAGGAAAGAAGAAGTGCTGATAGCGCAGAAGAAAAAGCAAGTAATGGGTTCCCGTAAAGCTGGTTAGGGAATTTTGTTTGTTTAATTTTTAAATTAGTAGGAGCCTTTCTCTAAAATGTTTGTTTTTAAGATTCAGGTTAAAATTTGGATAGATACAAGAGTTGTGAGAATTAGTCAATATCAGAGAAAGGATGCTGAGGTAATTTCCATTTCAGAAAATTTACCTAGTTTTGCCTAAATGGATAAATGGAGACGGTTAAGCCTAAGAGTTTGGCATTTCATGTCCCAGCTTAGAGGACTTCTTCTTGAAACAGAACGACTGGTTTGAAGCACAGTATCTAGATCTTTTCTCCAAAGAGAAAGAAAATTGCCCATTCTGATTAACCAGCAATTTACCTTTAGTTGAGGAATGGAAGCACAAGTTTTCAGTAGTATCACTACCTGGCAGTCTGCATGCAATCGAGCAAGGCAAGGTCCCTGTATCCACAAGATTTTTTTTTCTTGACTAGAATAAAGGTAGGATAATTAAGCAAGTTGTAGCAATCATTTATACAATCAAAAAGACTGCAGCAGATTTAATTATTTTTTTTGGTAGATGCAGAAAGTAGTGTGTATGGCTTTCTAAAGGCCAGTATTCACCATGGACTAAGAGAAAAATGCCTTAATACCATCTCAGCAGAGTTTGTATTTGATTTCATAGTGTTCTGTAAAGTGTCAGGCATTTTAGAGATATCTGTTCATTCTGTTAGAAGTATCACTAACAAAGGTTATACTTTCTAAATACAATCACACAACTACTTTGTACCTATGATATAATTAGACTTCAAAGCTCTTGAAGGCATCTAAACGTCAACCTGTTTAAAAATATTTATTATAAACATTATCAAATATACTGGATAATTGAAATATCAGAAACAACAAATTTGCATATATCCACCATCTTTTTTTTTTTGAGACAGAGTCTCCCTCTGTTGCCTAGGCTGGAGAGCAATGGGGGTATCTCAGCTCACTGCAACCCCTGTCTCTTGGGTTCAAGCAATTCTCATGCTTCAGCCTCCTGCATAGCTGAGATTACAGACTGGCATTGCCACATCTTGCTATTTTTTGTATTTTTAGTAGAGATGGGGTTTCACTATGTTGGCCCGGCTGGTCTTGAACTTCTGGCCTCACATGATATGCCCACTTTGGCCTCTCAAAGTGCTGGGATTACAGGGGTGAGCCATCATGCCCAGCCACCACCATCTAGATTCTATAATTAGCAATTAATTTGCTTAATTATACATTTATTCAACAATCTATTTGTTGATCCCTCTGTCCATCCATTAATTCATCTCTTTTTTTTTGAGGCATTTCAAAGTAAGTTATAGATATCAATATACTTCATTCAATACTTTAGCATGCATATAATTTCTTAGAGTTTAATGTCATGTGTATGACTTTTACTTGGTAAGCTTTTACATATAGTGGATGCACAATCTTTATTTTATTTGTTTATTTTTGGAGACAGATTTCTGTCACTCAGGCTGGAGTGCAGTGGTGCTATTATGGCTCACTGAAGCCTCAACTTCCCAGGCCCAAGTAATCTTCCCACCTCAGCCTCCCGAATTGCTGTGTCTATGGGTGCATGCCACCAGGCCTAGCTGATTCTTAAAATTAGCTGCTAGAGGGTGCCTGAGAGTCACAGAATCTGCATCTCTGAGCATCATACATCTGACCTGGCTGCAGAGAACAAACCTGAACCCTAAGACCCAGATGCCACAATAGGGTCACGAGACCCTGAGCTTAGGTCATGTAGCTCCTCAGCCACCCTGAGCACCTGCACCTGGAATTCAGTGCCTTTACAACTGCTTATAGGCCATATCAGACCTGACACTGAGAGGAATCCCTTTGGCTAAGTCTCCACATTGTGGGGAATCCAAAATAGGAAGACCCTAAAAACCCTTGTCACTTAAGATATCAACAACCTACACTGTTGCTGTTACTGCCCCAAACTTCTGTAACCTAGGTTTGAGCTAATAAATTAATTCAGCAAAGTTTCAGGATACAAAACCAACCTGCAAAAATCAGTAGCATTTCTAGACACCAACAATGTACTAGTGGAAAAAGAAATCAAGAGTGCAATAACAGCTATACTAGGTGAAAAAAAAAAACTAGAAATAAATTTAGCCAAGGAGGTGAAAGATCTCTAAAAGGAAAACTATAAAACACTGATGAACAAAAATTGAAGAAAACACAAATAAATGAAAAGACATGTCATGTTCATGGATTAAAAGAATTAATATTGTGAAAATAATTATACTATCAAAAATGATCCACAGACTCAGTGCAGTCCCTATCAAAATACCAGTGACATTCTTCACAGAAATAGTGAAGACACTTCTAAAATACATATGCAACAAAAGAAGACCCTGAATAGCCAAAGCAATCCTCAGCAAAAAGTTATTCTGGAGGCATCATACTATCTAGCTTCAAAACATAATATAAAACTATAATAAATAAAGCAGCATGGTACTGGCATAATAACAAATACATAGACCAATGGAACAGAATAGAGAACCCAGAAATACATCCAAGTGATTACAGTCAATTGATTTTCAACAAAACCTCCAAGAAAATTAACTAGGGAAAGTACAATCTTTTCAATAAATGGTACTAAGGAAACTGGGTATCCATATGCAGAAAATGAAACTAGACCTTTATCTCACATACGAAAAAAAAAAAAACAAAAACTTAAAACAGATAAAAGATTTAAATGTGAGACCTGAAACTACTAGAAAAAAACATAGAGGAAACACTACAGGATATTGGTCTGGGCAAAGATTATATAGAGAAGACTTCAGAAGCAAGGCAACTAAAGTGAGAATAGACAAAAGGGATTATGTCAAACTAAAAAGCTTCTGGACAGCAAAGGAAACAATCAGCAGCATGAGGAGAAAATTTTCTCAAACTTAATCCAAGAAGTTAGTATCTAGATATACAAGGAACTTAAACAATTAAACAGCAAAAAATATCCAGCTGAAAATGGACAAATTAGCTAAATAGACATTTCCTAGAAGACATAAAAGTGGCTAAATATATAAAAAAATGCCTAACATCACTAATCATCAGGGAAATGCAAATCAAAACTACAATAAAATATCATTTTCACTTAGTTAGAAAGGCTATTATCAAAAAGACAAAAATAACATGTTGGTGAGGATGTGAAGGAAGGGGAACTCTTAGAAACTGGTAGTTTCTCCTAAAACTAAAAATAGAACTACCATACCATCCAGCAATCTCACTACTGGGTATATAGCCAAAGGAAAGGAAATCAGTAAATTTCCCCCATGTTTATTGCTGCACGCTCATGTTTACTGCAGCATTATTCACAACAGCTAAGATACAGAATCAACCTAATTGTCCATTAACGAATGAATGGATAAGGAAAATGTGGTGTATATATGCAATGGAATACTATGTAACAATAAAATCAAATGAAATGCTGTCATTTGCAGGAATATGGATTAGCTTGGAGGATATTATGTTAAATCAAATAAGCTAAGAACAGAAAGATAAATACCGCATGTTCTCCCTCATATATGGAAGATTAAAAATGTTATGCTCAGAGCATCTAGTGGTTACTAAATACCGGGAAGAGTAGAGGAAAAAGGGGAAGAACCAGAGGTTGGTCATGGGAGGAAGATGTTCTACTGTTCTATAGCACTTAAGGTGATTATAACAAGCAACAATTCATTGTTTATTTTCAAAGAGCTAGAAGAGCAGATTTTTAATTTTCTCAACACAAAGAAATGATGGATGTTTGAGGGGATGGAAATACCTTGATCGATCACTACTCACTGTATACATGTATGGAAATACAGTACTCTATAAATGTGTACGTCTTTCATTCCCTTTCTTCATCAGATTGTTAGGGGATGTAAATGTACAGTTATTAGTTGTCAATTTAAAAAATGACATATGGATATTAATTCTCTGAATATTTGGTAGAATTCAGTTTTAAAGCCATCTGGTCCTGTGATTTTCTTTGTTAGGAGATTTTTAGCTACAACTTTTTGTTATTGGTCTGTTTAGGCTATTTCTTTCTTATTAAACCTTGTGCTTGGTGGGTTGTATTTTTTTTTATAAGGAATATATACATTTTCTCTAGAGTACCAAATTTGTCAGCATTCAATTATACATAATAGTTCTTTATTATTATTTTCATTTTGAGGCATCTGTTATAATGTCTCTACTTTCATCTTTGATTTACGTATTTGAGTCTTTTCTCTTTTTTTCTTAGTCTAGCTAGAGGCTTGTCTGTTTTATTTGTTCAAAAACCCAACTCCATCCAAGTGCTGTGGCTCACACCTGTAATCCCAGCTACTTGGGTGTCTGAGGCTGGAGGAATGCTTAAGTCCAGGAGTTTAACACCAGTCTAGGCAACGCAGTGAGACCCAAACTAAAAAAAAAGCCCGCCTCTTAGTTTTATTGATTTTTCTATGCTTTTTCTATCCATCTGATTTATTTCTGTTTTGATCTTTATTATTTTCTTCCTTCCGCTAACTTTGGGCTTGTTTTTTTTCCCCCCCTAGTTCCTTGAGGTATAATTTTAGGATATTTATTTGCTTTTTTCTTTTTAAGGTAGCCATTTATTGCTATAAATTTCCCTTTTAAAACTGTTTTGCTGCATCTATAGGTTTTGGTATTGTGTTTTAGTTGTCATTTGTTTCCATATATTTTAAAATATGCCTTGTGATTTCTCCTTTGAATCATTGGTTGTTCAGGAACATTTGTTTAATTTCCATATGTTTGTGAATTTTCCAAAATTCCTCCTATTATTGATTTATAGTTTCATACTATAAAATATAAAACTTTGGCCTCAAACTACTAGGCTTAAGCAATCCTCCCAACTTGACCTCCCAAAGTGTTGGGATTACAGGGGTGAGCTACCACACCTAGCCTAAATTTTTAAATTTTACTTTGACTTATTCCTTTTCTGATGCTCTTTCTTTATTAATGTAGGTCTGAATTTCTGATGCATATACTTTTCTTTCTTTCTGAAGAATTTCTTTTAAAATTGCTTGCAAGGTAGGTCTACTGGCAATAAATCCCCTTAGTTTTTGTTTGTCTGAGAAAGTCTTTATTTCTCCTTTGCTTTTGAAGGATAATTTTGTAGGCTACAGAATTCTAAGTTGGTGGGATTTTTTTCTTCCAACACCCAAGATTTCACTTTTTTCTTTTCTAGCTTGCTTGGTTTCTGACAAAAAGTCAGATGCAATTCTCATTTTTCTTCCTCTTTAAGTAAGGTATTTTTTCGTCTGGCATCTTGGAAGTTTTTTTTTTCTTTATCCTTTATTTTCTGCAGTTTGAATATGATGTGTCTAGGTATAGTTTTTTTTTTTTTTTAGTTCATTTTGCTTGGTGCCTCTGAGTTTCTTAGATCCGTAGTTTAATATTAGACACTAACTTGGGAGAAATTCTCAGTCATTATTGCTTCAATTATTTTTCTGTTCATTTCTCTCTTCTCTATTTGATATCTTCATTACATATATGTTTCACTTTTGGTAGTTGTCCCACAGGTCATGGATATCTGTTCTGTTTTTTTTTCTCCAGCTTTTTTTCTCTTTGCTTTTTTCATTTTGAAAATTTCTATTGGCATATCCTCAAGCAAGCCTTTTTTCACCCATATCCAGTCTAGTAATGAGTATTCTTCATTTCTGTTACAGAATTTTTGATCTCTAGCATTTATTTATTATTTCTTAGAATTTCCATCTCTCTGTTTACATTGCTCACTTGTTCTGGCATGTTTTGAACTTTATCCATTAGAGTCTTTTGCATATTAATCATAGTTATTTGCATTCCTGGTCTGATAATTTCAACATTCCTGCCATATCTGAGTTTGGTTTTGATGCTTGCTCTGTCTCTTCAAATTATGTTTTTTTGTTTGTTTTTTGCTTTTTAATATGTCTAGTGATTTTCAATTGAAAGCCAGACATGATATACTGGGCAAAAGAAACTCCAAAAATAGACCTTGTTTTTGAGGTGGTAAGGTGTTGGGGCAAGGGAAGCATTCTACAGTCCTCTAATTAGGTCTCAGTCTTTTAGTGAGTTTGTTCCTCTAGACTATGAACTTCATAAACATTTTTCAATTTTCCTCCTATCTCCTTTCTTAGGCCACACAGAATGGCTAGAGGTAGCTGGAGTCTGATATTTTCTTAGTCCCACATAGAAGGCTAGAGGTGACTTGAGTTGGGTATTTCCTTTCTCTTAGGTGAGTTAGACTGATAAAACTTCAGTAATTTAGGTTATGGTAAACTAGTTTCTCTCAAGGGCAGGCCTTGTTTAGAAAATAGTGTTCTGGCGTATTTAAAAAAGATTACTTTTCCTCTCCTCTACCAGCAGTATTCGATGATTTTTCACAAACTTTCACTATGGAACCTGGTTGAGCTCCTAGAGTTAAAACTCACAAAAATGTACTCCTCCCATCATAATGACTGAGTCCCTTTGAAGTTTTTATATCTAAGCCTTGTTCACAGCGAGCCTCCGGCAATTTGTCAATCACAGTTTAGATTTTCCTACCCCCACACTGGTTCTGGTGAAGGTTTCTGCTCATGGGTTTCCACTCTAGGAAGTCATTATTCTCTGTATTTGTTTCTCTCTCTCTCTGTCTCTTTCTCTCTCTCTCTTTAATTTTTAGGGCAGTGGTTTGCCTTATAATCTCACTTCTCTTAGAAATTGAAGTAGAATTGTTGATTTTTCAGTTTGCCCAGCTTTTAACTTATTGATAGGATGAAGAGACAACTTCACGTTCCAGAAACTGAAAGTTTTTCTTTATTTTTTTGAAGAATCAGTTTGCCAGATACTGAACTTTTAGTTGACAGTTTTTTTCTCAGCACTTTTCGTATGTCATCCCACCAATTTATGGTTCCATTGTTTGGGGATGGATATCAGATTATAATCTTATTTTTGATCTCTTATATGTGATGAGTTGCTTCTTTCTTGCTATTTTCAAGATTATTTTTGGCTTTTGATGATTTGACTATAATGTGTCTTCATGTGGGTGTCTTTTACTTTATCTTTCTTTGAGTCACTGAGTTTCTTGGATGTATAGATTCATTTCTTTCATCAATTTGGGATGCTTTAAGCCATTTTTTTTTCAGATATTGTTTCTGACCCCTTTTCTCCTCTCCCTCTGGAACTTATATTATGTGTATGTTAGTATGGTTGATGATGTCCAAGAAGTCTCTTAGGCTCTGTTCATTTTTCTTCATTCTTTTCTCTTTCTGCTCCTCAGAATGGATAATTTTAATAGATTTATATTTAAATTCACTAGTAGTTCTTCTGCCAGCTCAAATACACTATTGGACCCCTTCAGTGAATTTTGTATTTCAGTTATTTTGGTTTGCAGCTCTAGAATATTTATTTTTATTTACTTTTTATAGTTCTATTTTTTTCTCAATAGTCTCTGTTGAGAAATTATTCTTTTGGTTTTCTTCAGTTGTTTGAACACTTTGTGAGAGTTGTTTTAAAGTCTTTGTCTAGGAAGTCCAATGCCTGGGTTTCCTGATGGATATTTTCTGTTAATTTTGTTTTCTTGAATGGGCCATACTTATTTGTTTCTTACATCTCTCATATATTTTTTTTTGAAATCTAGACATTTAAATATTATAATGTAGCAACTCTGAAAATGTGATTCTGCCCCTTCTCCGTATTTGCTGTTCTTTCTTATAAGGTTGTTGTTTGCTTGTTTAGTGACTTTTCTAAACTATTTTTCTACAGTGTGTATTTGTTTTTTTAAAATATGTGTCCAGTTAGCTGTCTGTTAGTGGTGTTTTGACAGAGTTGCCCTAAGTACCTGGAGCCAACAAAGTCAAAAAGGAGGGCAAAAATCCTCTACCAGTCTTTGTAGATTGGTTCTTTGTTGGGGTGCTTCTTTAATGCTATGCCAGTCCATTTACAACTCTGTCTTAGCTTTCACCTTTTGCTGTGCAGAGTCTGCAGATCAATTATACATAAATGCTTAGGGTCTTCCCAGACCTTCTTAAAGCATGTTTCTTGCCCTGGATATGGTCATGGTCTTCTGATTTCTCTGTATTTTAAAATTCCTATTCTCCCACATATCTCTTTCCCAGTGTCTTTCTTTCCAGGTTTCTCTATTTCTTGTTCAAAGTGCTGTTCTTGTCCCAGGCTGCTGTGTCCAATACATGTGTCTTTAAATGCTTTCAACAGAAGCCTCCTGGGGAGCTGCTCCAGCCCTGGGAACACTGTGAGTCAGATGAAACAAAGGGAATTGTTTGTGCAGGTCTTTGAGGCAGCTACTGAGAGGTCAACACTCATAACTACAGTGCTTTGAGAATAAGGTTTGTATTGCTCCCTCTAGCACTGGCAACCTGCACCAGGAGTACAGTCTGTCATCTTCATGGCCACTCCTGACATAGGATATGAGGGATGGCAGGCAGGCAATTTAGAAGACTGCAGCACTATCTTAGCACAAAGCAGCAGCTTCTTTCTTCACCAAATCTTCTAGTTGTTGTAAATTTTAGACTAGGTTACAGAGATCTGCAAAAATTGATTTGGACAGTTTTAGCCAGCTCATTAGCTGCTTTTGCAGAGAGAAAGAACCCTGGAATTCTCTATTTTGCCATTTTCAGCCCATGTTATGCATTATAGTGGACATAATTTTGGTTGTTGAATAACATTCTAACTAGTAGATGTACCATAATTTATCATTTTTCTAATATTGAACATTTAATTTGTTTCTAATTTGTTTGCTTTCTTAGATAAAGCTACAATGAAAATCTTTCTACATATATATTTTACCATTTCAACAGATTCTTTCTTTAGGATGCTTTCCCAGAAATATAGTTACTAGATCTGAGAATATGAAGATTTTAAGATTCCTGATACTACAATCACATTTTCAAAAAGATGTACTGATTTTTATTTCAGTTTCATGAGTAGTCTTAAACTTAGAATTTTTCTGAAATCGTTTTGTCACTGGAAAAAGTCTGTAAGAATTGATACATATTTTAACTTCCTTTTAATGTCTTAAAGAAGTGCTTCTCAAACTACAATGTGCATAAAATTTATCCCAGGAACTTGCTGGAATGTAGAACCCATTTCAGAACATCTCAGGTAGAGCCTAAGACACTGTGTTACTAATAAGCTCCCAGGTCATTCTGATACTGCTGGTCTGTAGATCACACTGTGAGTAGCAAGGTTTGAGGTTTAAACTGCATCAAAGACTGAAGTAGGAAAACCCTTCTTGAGTTTTAAAAGAAAGCAAGTTTTAAAAATCTCATTAAAAATTTTTTCCCAAAGAAAATAATCTCCCACAGTTGTCTAAATTAGATCAAAGGTCAAGAAAAGAACACAAGGTTGTTATTGATATGAATGAACGTTAAAAGAGGATGTAAAACTAGAGATACTGCCTGGAGTTTTGACTAAAATATGCAGCGTAGAGATCTTCTGTTTCTAAGAAGTGTATTGAGGCTTGAACTCTGATATTAAAATTAGTGTTAATGATAATCTTTTATTTCGGCAGGCAACATATTCGGTTTTGTCATTCAAATGCATAGGTCTCTTTGGTATCATGAATTTCTCTGTAGAAATATTACATAGTATACTAATATATCTAAAAATGTCCTTTTTATTTTAAATGGATGTTCACTGATACCTTTATTTCAGTGAATATTATTGTTATTAGGCCAATTTTAAATATTATTGTTATTCTAAGTAAATTCAAATTTCTTGATATTTGGATGATGTTTAATTAAGGTACTAGCTAATTTAGTCATCTATTTTGTGTCCTGGAAAATGAAATAAAATACTGTAAAAAATTATTTTTAAGTTTATATCATTTGATACTATAATTTATTTATACACTATCATCATTAATATAATAGAGGAACTGCCTTTGTTGTTATCTATGACAGGAATTCTAGAAAAGTGGGATCAAAGAACTCTTCCTTCCCTATTGAAGGCCTGGACATGCCATTTGGTCTGAGTCTCAAGTCAATTCAGTGCTTATTGAGAGAGCATTTTTTGTTCTAGGCATTTTGATAACCACAACAATTATGAGATAAAAAGTCCTTACCATTCAGTTATTTCCAAATTATTTTAACTGTGAAATAATTACCACATAATCTTTTCCAGAGGGAAATGTGGCACACAAATAGTTGTGACAGTCCACCTTTTGGGGTTCTACAAGTTGTTTTAGGTTGAGGCTTATATGAAGCATTAGAGAATGCAAAGTGAAAAAAAGTTGAATGCCACCATTTTTATTGATTATATAAACAAATGTCAAGTTTTTCATTCAGAGCTGTCTTCAGATGCTCAATGTTTTATGAGTGACTTACCACTATGTTGAAATGGTGAGGACAGAGTCCCTAGTGATGTTTCTCAACACGTAACTTATGGCTTATGGAATCCCCCTTCCTTTTTTTTTTTTGAGACAGAGTCTTGCTCTATCACAAGGCACCAGGCTGGAGTACAGTGGCACAATCTCAGCTCACTGCAATCTCTGCCTCCTGGGTTCAAGCAATTCTCCTGCCTCAGTTTCCCAAGTAGCTGGGACTACAGGCACATGCCACCACACCAAACTAATTTTTGTATTTTTTAGTAGAGATGGGGTTTCACCATGTTGGCCAGGATGGTCTCGATCTCTTGACCTCGTGATCCACCTGCCTTGGCCTCCCAAAGTGCTGGGATTACAGGCGTGAGCTACTGCACCTGGCCTTTTTTTTTGAGACAGAATCTCGGTCTGTCACCCAGGCTGGAGTACAATGGCATGATCTCTGCTTAATGCAACCTCTGACCCTCTGGTTCAAGTGATTCTCCTGTCTCAGCCTTCTGAGTAGCTGGGATTACAGAGATGCACCTCTGCTGCCCAGCTAATTATGGCCCTTTTTAATAAACATAAAATTAACACACACATACAAACACACACCCATTCAATGAGGCTCTGATATTACCCCCCTTCTTATTATCAGCAATCATTAGTCTGGAAAGTGCTGGGCAAGTGTGGATGATGGTGGGTGTAATTCCTTAGTAGCCATGTGGCCTGGATCCCTAATGCTTAAGTGTTAATATCTAGTATTTTAAACATGTGAAGAATTCTAAATAACTTCATCTAGACCTAATTTCAAGAGCTATGCCAATATTAAGAGTCATACCCTAAAAGTAGTTTAATTTGCTGGTATAGGCATTGATGTCTTAGAGTTTCATTTAAGTACAGTTCATCCTTAATACTAGTAAGATAAATGGAAGTGAGGATGTGTTTGCTCTATTCTTTTTTGTTTAGTCCATCATTCTACAGAAGATTGTAGTTTCTTCTTGCTGCCTTTATTTACTCTGTGGCTTCTCTTCCAAGAATCCCTGAGTTTTGTCTTGTAGACTTGGACCTTCACAGTCAGGGGTGCAGGGGACTCTTGTGTTGAGGCAGGCGAGGTTCTGAGAATGGCCAAGGAAGAGTGTGGAGGCTTCATCAGAGTAGGTTCTGGTGAATAATTTTCTGAGCTGTGTGGCTCTTTTTAAACAAACCACATGGTCTCTGTGTGAACCTCAAGTCTATCAAGAACTGGTGAATGAACCAATCTCCACACCAAATATAGGCCACAGTTACAGATCTCCATCACAGCAGACATTTCTGTTTATGTGGGGCCGCAGCCTTTAAATATGAGTGTTCAGGAATATCTTTTTATTCCTGCTGGATGCCTATACTTTACAGAGCAGGGGATGATGAGGATAGTGTATCAATTCCAGTCCAATATTATGAATTTCACCTTCATTTCATAGTGGGTTTGTCAGCATCATGTAGATTGGTGTGTTTTAAATATATCTGTACATTGGAATCAACTTGGAAACTTTTTATAAAACAACAATGCTTTGGCTTCTTCCCAGATCAATTCAATCGCAGTCCCTAGGGGTAAGGTTAAAGTGGTGAGATTTTAAAAAAATTCCTCAAGTGATTCTCATACACAACCACACACTAGGAACCTTTAATGTAGAGCAGTGGTTCTTGAACTCAGCTGCGCATTAGGCCCACTTGGGAATTTAAAAATGTTCTAATACCCAGGCTGTACCCCAGACCAATTAAGAATCAGAATCTGTGGGTGTTGAGGCTCAGACGTCAGGTTATTTTCCTTCTTGTTGTTGGAGCGGGGGCATATTTTTCAACTAAATCAGTATTTTTGAACACTCCCCAGACAATCACAATAGGCGGATGAGTTTGAGATCCATTGGTGAGCATCCTTTTTCTCCCTGTGAACTAGTTCACACCTAGTACAAATATGCCCCTGGCCAGGAATGAATTATTTCAGTGCTTCTCAAACATAAATGTTCATATGATTACCTTGGGATCTTGTTTCAATGCAGATTCTGATTCAAGAGGGAGGTCACTAAGATTCTGCATTTCTAACAAGTTCCCAGGTGACGTCGATGCTGCTGGCTGAGTGACCACACTTTGATTAGCAATGTTTTGCCACTGAAAATGGCATCTGAATGAACCTTCAAATTAATAAACTTTAAAAGATGGAATATAGGTGTTCATATAGAGGCCCACACTTAAAAAATAGTTAATTATATTTGATTAGCCTACACTTAGATTTCTGGTAAGAGATCTTATTTTGTTTTATTTTATTTTTATTTTTATTTTTTTGAGACAGATTCTTGCTCTGTCACCCAGGCTGGAGTGCAGTGGTGCAATTTCAGCTCACTGCAACCTCTACCTCCTGGGTTTAAGCTATTCTCTTCTTTCAGCCTCCTGAGTAACTGAATTACCTGTGACCACCACCAAGCTTGGCTAATTTTTTGTATTTTTAGTAGAGACAGGGTTTCACCATATTGGCCAGGCTGGTCTCAGATTCTTGACCTCAAATGATCCACCTGCCTTGGCCTCTCAAAGTGCTGGAATTACAGGCATAAACCACCATGCCTGGCCCAAGAGATCATATTTTATTTAGGTAACTTAATAAGACAATTAAGGAGATTGCGTAGTCCCAGATAATGCTACAATGTTTTAGATAAGACCATGTGTCAAGAGGACTTTAAAAACATTCAAGTGTTGAGTAGTTCCGTATACTAAAGCAGTGTTTTTAAATTTTTGGCAGTGACAGACCTCTTTTTATTAAAACAAATTTAGTTACAAAATCCATCCTGTTTTATTTCAAAACAGGGACATATTTCCCCATATGTATATATGTATATGTATATATATGTGTATATAGGTATTTTTTGATGGAAAAATATGTCCCTGTTTCTGGAAACCCTGAACCATTTCTACACAATCACTTGTCCCTCAAAGAATGGGCTGTAACCCTGTGAGTCAATGTACGGAGAATACAAGAAATCTATTCTGAGAATTCAATTAGACTTATGTTAAGCTTAAATATGAAATCTTCATTTACATGATGTGGGTTGTGGTCAAAAGGTTAATGTAGTTATTCAGAACTCATTCAAAAAACTTTCATTGTTGGCTTGTTATAAGTCAGTCACAGTTCTAGGAAATGAAAATAACAATGAGAAGATCTATTCAAAATTAACAGAGGAAATAAATTTGTTGTTACCAAATTGAAATATATGCAAATTATGCAAAAATTCAGAAAATTACACAAAAGCACAATGTAAAAACTAAGTTACCTGTAATGTCATCCCTCAGAAATAACCACTGTTAACGTATTTTAATAGAAATATGCTTCTAGACTTTCTTCATATATACATACAAATTTTTTCTTTCATCTTTTCTTCTTTCTTTTCTTTCAAGTGAGATGATATCATGTGTGTTGCTCTTCAACATGCTGCTATTACTCCATTATATGTCGTGGACCTCAAATTTTGGCTTAGCCTGACCCTAGTCATTGCCAGATGGTAACTTAGAGGTAGTGGTGGTGGCTTTAGCCTCTCAACAAACTGTATCAGGCCTCCCAATAAATATTTAGTTCAAGTAAAAACAGAGTGCTCACTAGACAATGTTGCTTCAATATAAATTCCCTGGTGGGACTGGCACTGACCTTTCAACTAGATTGTCCATTTTATGCCCTTGCCACAGAACCATCACTGCCAGTCTGGAAGGATAAATTTGACTAACATGTGTGAGATTGGGTGAACAATTAAAAACTTTGTTTTACTATTTCTCGCATCTCCATTATTCTCTCAAGGTTTTTTATCGTCATTCTTTTCACACATATTAATAATCAAAAGTAATTTTCCTGCCAATCCACTTAAATTGGCCAACTCCATTCATTCTAGTCCATTCATTGTCAAAGCTCATAAGAAAATGGGGATGAATTAGGCTTGTTCTTCCATGGCCTCTGTCCCATCAACATCCTTCAGACAAGACTAAATGTTCAAGGCAATAACATCCATACAAGAAGTTGCTTTCTTAAATCTTAAAGGAATAATACAGTGTAAGGAGAATACATACTGAAATACTAGCTTCTGTTTAAAAAAAAAGTGGTGGAAGAAAGACCAAAGTTTACCCTTGTCCTTGATAATCACCCAAATGCAACAAGGAGTATGAGAAACAAAAATACAAATGTCGGCCTGGCTGGTGCTCAAGCCTTTAACACCAGCACCTTGGGAGGCCAAGGCAGGCGGATCACTTGAGGCCAGGTAATTCAGACCAGCCTGGCCAACGTGGTGAAACCCTGTTTCTGCTAGAAAATACAAAAATTAGCTGGGTGTGGTGGTGCACGCCTTTAATCACAGCTACTTGGGAGGCTGAGGCACGAGAACCACTTGAACCTGGGAAGCAGAGGTTTCTGTGAGCCGAGATTGTGCCACTGCACTCCAGCCTGGGTGACAGGGCAAGACTCTGTCTCAAAAAAAGTAAATGCCATTTTTGATAAAGGTAGGAGATAACCAGAATTACGAACCACAAAATACAAGGAGGGACTATGGGAGAGAAGAATCCTCATGGCTGTGGGGCTAAGCCAGCAGTGGATAGTTCTCCAAAGTAGGAGGCACACCTTGATTTGAGAGGCAACAGCCTGTTTGGAATGATAGAAATATGGTGGACAAGCTGGTAGCAGAAGCTTTCCTACAACCTCACTGCCTTCTGTAGTTTCATCTGCTATTTCCAGATCACTCTCTTAAGTACCCTTACTCCAAGAATCCTTCCAACAACCCCCTTCTGGAACAAACCATTCATTCTCTTCTGGTTGCCTTCACCCACCTCATATCACCTTCCTTGCTCACCCGGTTTAAATTTCTTGATCAACTATTGTATCAGTTATTTGCACCCATTCTTAATTTCCTTGCCTTTTTTTCACTTCCTCTTATTCACCTGAGAAAATTCCAACCCTGCTGTATCAGTGATTCTGAGCTTTGACTTGTACAGCTGAATGTGGGTGGAGAAAATCCCGCAACTGTGCTGCTGAGTTTCAAGCGTGGCGCTGGGACATCTAGTGGGCTCTGAATGCTGCTTGGTACTCAGACTACATGCTCTTGGTCCTTTTACCCTTCTGCTCTTCTAAATGCTTTTATGTTTTCACTTTTACCTTTGCACTCCAACAACTACTTACTGTCCTCAGTCCCCCCCAAATTTACTGTCAGTTGATGACCTTGCTTCCTATACACAGAAAAAAAGAATCTATCAACAAATGGAAGATTCAGATGTCAGTCTTGACCCCTGTAACCTGCCTTCTCTTACTCTTTGGCAGCCATGGAGATGCTCTCCTTAAGAGAATGTGCTATGAGTTGTGTAGGTGGCTGGCAGCCTCCCACTGATGAACTTGTGGTTTTACACTCAAAGCTCTTTTCAGGGTTTATACTCACAGCTCTTTCTTCCTCTTCCCACATCCCCCTCAGGCCCCTCCCTGCCAGGATACTAGAGCTGGGTCATTTTAGCCTCACATGTGATTCTTCTAACAGGCAACTTCTGCTTTACTATTTCTTATTGATCAGATGAACACTTTCTTAGAGTGGCATTATGGTCTAAGTCTATTTCTACCCAATCTTTCTCCTCCCTTTTCATTTTTTAAGCCTTATTGAGATTTAATTCACATATAAGATAATTCACCTATTTACAGTGTACAATTCTAGTTTTTACTATAATCATAGTTGTGCAACAATCAAGCTGATAATATTTTCATCACCCAAAAAAAGAAACCCATAGGTCTTTAGCTGTCACTACTCAATTACCCATTCTCCATGCTCCAAACCCTTATGGCCCTAGACATCCACTAATCTACTTCCCGTCTTTGTAAATCTGTTCCCTCTGGATAATTCAGATAAAGGAATCATACAATAGGTGGTCTTTTGTGAGTGGCTTTTTTCAGTTAGCATGATGTTTTCAAGGTTTGTCCGTGTTGCAGCATATATCAGTACTTTGTTCCTTTTATTGATGGATAATATTCCATTGTACTGCTATATCACATTTTATTTATGTGTTCATCGGTTGATGGAAATTTGGATTGTTTCCACTTTGGGACTATTATGAATAATGCTGCAGTGAACATTTGTGTACCGGTTTTTGTGTGGACATTTGTTTTCATTTCTTTGGGTGTATACTTCGGTATAGAGTTGTTGGTTCATATGACAACTGTGTGTTTAACATTCGGAGTTGCTACCCAGTCCTCCTTATTCCCTTTCTTCATTTATTGCTCTCAGACCTGCATTGTAGTCTAAAAGATCTCCGTCAACCTGCACCTGCTTTCTTTTCCATTTATTCTTCACAAGTGTTTCTCCTCAAATCTCTTGCACATGTAATTCCATTTTGGCATCTGCTTCTCATAGCACCCACACTTACAAATCCTGGATAAACACCTGTGCTGCCATCTGAGGCCCAGATCCTGTCACCTTTTCCTACTCAGGGACATTGCTCCAGCAATTTCTCTTCTTCTTGCCTCATCATTGTTATTTTTCTAGTGAACCATTATATAACTTACATGTTATTTCTCAATGTTAATTGTTTAATTCATTGAACAATTTTCTCTTGGCTCTACTTCCTCTTCCAGCACCTTCCACATTTCTCTCTTCTGTTAATAAAAACTTTCCCCTAATAGTTGTCTGCATTCACCATTTACTCAATATCTTGACCCACTAGTTTATAATTGCTTTTGTCAAGGTCATCAATGACAAAAGCAATTATAAACTATTGTTTTATAATTGCAATATATTGCATTTTGCTTTATAATTGCAATATATTGCATATAATTATATCGTGTTGAACACAGTAGACAATTCTAAACCATTATCTTATTTGACATAGCAATATTTGATGCTGTCAATTTTCCCTCCTCTTTGAAATATTTTGCCTTCTAAGTGTTGGATTAAAAAAAACCAAAAAACTTGGCCTTCAGATCATAATATTATTGATTTTTTCCCTAGCATGCTGGCCCCTCATCAGTCCCATTTGCTGGTTCCTTCTAATGTCCCCAAACTCTGAACAACTCTGAACATTGAACTATCCCAGTTTTTGTCACTGGATCTCTTCTCTTTTCTATCTGTATTTACATTCAGTTTCTTGGTGATTCCACCCCATTTCATGGTTTTAAATATCTATTTTTATTCTGATGACTGCCAAATTTATATTTCCAGCTCAGACAATCTCTCCTGAACTACAGTCTTATGTATTTGCTTATCTGATTTCTCTTCTTGCACACCTAATAAGCTTCTCATACTTAATTTGTTCAAACTGAACTCTTAAACTTGCTTCTTACCTAGTCTTCTTCATCTCAGTTAAAGACAGCCTTATCTTTACGGTAGCTTGGGCCAAAACCTCAGTGTCAATTCATCTTTGATGATTTTAGTTTCCTCACACCCTATATCCAATCCATTAGCAAATCCTGCTGACTGTCTTTGGAATGTATTCTGAATCCTTTAACTTCTCACTGCATCCAAGGCCATCACCCGCGTCCAATCCAAAGTATTTTTCAACTAGCTATTGAAATAGGCCCCTTATTGGTCTTGTTGCTACTCTTGGTCCCTATAGATATTAAGAATTAATGTTAATTTTTGGGGGTGTGATAATTTATGGTAATGTTTTTAAAAAGTGCTTGTTAGTTAGAAATGCATATAGTTAGACATACATACTAAAGCATTTATAGGAAAAAAAAATAACAATATCTGGGGCCTGCAAAAATTTGGGGGGAAGTAGAATAAACAAGATTGGCAAAATGTTGATAGCAATGAAGATGAATGATGTATTTAGGAGGGTTTAATACTATTATTGATAATAGAAGAGATGAGGGAAATATAGTAGTCCCTCATCTCCAGTTTCACTTTCTATGATTTCAGTTATCTTGGTCTGACAATATCAAATGAAAAATTCTCAAGTTTTAAATTGTGTGCTGTTTGAGTAGCATGACGAAATCTCTACTGTCCCACCCTGACCTGTGCAGGAAGTAGATCATCCCTTTGTCCAGCATATCCATGTTGTACATGCTACCCACCTATTAGTCCCTTAATAGCTGCTTTGGTTATCAGATTGTTGCAATATCACGGTGTGTGTGTTCAAGTAACCCTTGTTTTCCTTAATAATGGCCCCACAGCTCAAGAGTAGTGATGCTGGCATATTGTTATAATTGTTCTCTTTTATTTTTAGTTATTGCTAATCTCTTACTCTGCCTAATTTATAAATTAAGCTTTATCATAAGTACACATGTATTAAGAAAAACATAGTATATATGGGATTTCATACTATTCAAGGTTTCAGGTATCCACTGTGGTTCTTGGAATATATCCCCAGCAGATAAGGTGGGGACTAGTGTACCTTCAAAGTTCTCTAGGAGAAGAAGCACAATCAAGAAATTTACATGTAGCTAAACTTAAGTAGAAGGGAAACAGAAACACATTTCTGAACATGCACCAATTAGAGATTAGTTCTCCTGAATCCTTCTTGAATAAACGAATAAAGGATGAACTGAGAGATGAACAGAGAAACTATAGCAAAATGACTTGTGAATGTTGAATGTCTTATGTTGTAGGACTAAGAATAAAATAAAATGTGGAGAGTATAGCTACAGCACAGAATGCAAGTTTTTAGAAATGATGTAAATTACGAAAGTAGTCCCAATATTATTCTGTTTGTATTTATTTATTTATTTATTTATTTATTATTTATATGGTTTTGAGGCTGAGCACTCTGTTGCCCAGGCTGGAGTGCAGTGACACATGATCTCTGCTCACTGCAACCTCTGCCTCTCGGGTTCAAGCAAGTCTCATGCCTCAGCCTCCCAAGTAGCTGGGACTACAAGCATGCACCACACCTGGCTAATTTTTTGTATTTTAGTAGAGATGGGGTTTCGCCATGTTGGTCAGGCTGTCGAACTCCTGGCCTCAAGTGATCTGCCCACCTTGGCCTCCCAAAGTGCTAGGATTACCGGCATGAGCCACCATGCCCGACACTATTCATTTTTAAAACTCAAGTGACATCTACTTTAAGAGAACATCCTTTGTGGGGAGATAGATCTAGATTCAAATAGCAACTTTAATACTAGTATTTATGTCAGTTTGGGGTTGAAATGAAATTCAGGGAATTTCTGTGTTTTATTTTCTGTAAAATAGAGATAATAATATTCACCTAATAGGGTATAAAACCAAATAATAAAAATTTCAGTCATTTCAATAGAAATTTATTGTACCAGGCACTGTCCTAGCTGCTAGGTATATGGTAATGAATAAAACACAAGGAACTCACCTTCTCCTTGAAAGAAACAGACAAATAAATAAATGAAATATATTGTATGTGAAGTGGTAATAAGTACAATGGAAATAAATTAAGTGTTTGGTATAGAGAGTGTTGAGGATGGAGAGGCATTGAAATTTCAATTGCAATTGCATCTCACCTAAGGAGGAGATGAAGTGAGCCATGGGGATGTGGGAACGTGGGAGAGGGCCAGGGAAAATCACTGTTCTGATTCCTGGCTGCAGCTGTGATTACTATCATATCTCTTGTAGTTATTCATGTTAGCTTCCCCGAAACACCAACTCTGGCCTTCTACAACTTCAGACCAAGGTCTCCGAGTGGAGTGCCTTCCTGTTTGCATTCCATAACTGAGCCACAAACAGCCCTGTCTTGAGCTCTTATTTTCTTATGAAGGTTCTGGATATATCTGTATTTTACTTGGCATACTCTTAATTATAGCCCTCTCTCCCCATTCCCTTTCTGGCTGATGCAAGGTGGTGGATGGCTAGGCTGGAAGGCAATCTTGAGCAAGGCCATCTTACATTGAACTCAGTTATCAATAATCACATCTCCTAACACCCAGTTATTTTCTCCAGGCTAAGCTTCCATACCTCAAATTCTTCCCTTAAGATGAATTTTTTTCTATAGCCAGACCTCTGCCCAGGAGTTAAGTGGTAACCTGTTTCCTGATAGCTTAGGGATATTATTAATACAGAGGATTTGGCCACTGATCCTCATTTTGTCCTGCCATTGTTCTTATCATTAATTCATTTATACAATGGCATTTATTTAGCACATACTATGTGTCAAACTTTGATTGATATGGGATATACAATAGGGAATGAAACAAATGTAGTTCTGCCCTCATGGTCTACAAGGGTTTCTTTGGATTCTTAAGGAATGCACTCTTCCTCGGCCTACCCTGCCAGATAACAAATAGGTATATTGCTTCGGCTGCCTCATCTTTGCATACTCCATAATAACTTGTTGTATAAGTATTTATGTCTGATGATTGTATATAATCAATTATCTCTATGATTTGTAAGGTCTTTCGGCATCAACATTTGTGATTTTAGAATTTTATTGATTTGTAATAAGTATACTCAATGCTATTTGACTTAAATTCGTTTCCTGGCAACTTAATATAGCCCTGATAAAAAGGGTTCCCATGTGGTCTGGCATATACAGCAACTGCATTAAAAAACACAAGCATTATAGTCAAGAATACTTGAAGAAAAAATTTAAGTTTTTTATTTAAAGGGCATGAAAGTAGGCCCACTTTATAACTTAAAGCAAAATGTTTTAGAATTCTCTATTGCCATCCACTTCTTATTCCCATCTACATACTACAGCAACTTGAAAGAAAGATCTCTTCTTTTTGTTCATTCTTCAAATCAAGGTATTGCATCTGTGCCTCACTTATATTTTATTCCCCACTCCCACTCTGTGAAAGTCAACATAAGTTCCTTGGCTTATTTATTTTCTTTTACTTTACCCATTACAATCAAGTAAAAGAAAATAAATAAGCCAAGGAACTTATGTAGAGACAACAGTGGTTCTTAAACTTTAGTGTGCATCAGAATTGTCTGGAAGGCTTGTTAAAACACAAATGGCTAGATTCTACTTCCAGAGTTTCTGATACAGGAAGTCTGGATTCGGGCTCAAAAATGTACATTTCTAATGAGTTCGCAGGTAATGCTGATGCTGCCTGTCCATGGACCACATTTCGAGAGCCAGTGCTCTACAGTATAGCATCTGGGAACTGTTCCAGCAAACAAGAAATCTGTCCATGAGTAGAAGCCTTTGCTGTATAGTATACATAAATTTTGTTACCTGATTGCCTATATATTAATATAAAGTTTATAAACTTAATGAATCATATTCCATCACCATGTTTAAAATTCTGTGGGTTGGGATATATACTTGAATAGGCTCAGCTATAAGATGAGGGTAAAGGAAATAATATTTACTGCTTGCTTGTCTATTCAGGAGATAGTAGAGTGTGATTGTTAGAGGAGTGAGCTGTACAGCCAGATCCTTTGGGGTTCAGTCTTAGCCCAGCAGGATTTCTCAGAGACACTGGAAAAGTTAATCTTTTGTTCATCACTTTCTTTTGAAATGAAGATAATGCAAGTAACCACCTCATAGACTTGTGGTGAGGCTCAAATAATTTATTACATATAAAGCTCTTGAAGATGCCTGATCATGTTGTATGAACTCCGATGTTACCTATTATTGTTATCAGGAATTTGTTGAGTGTTTTCTAAGTGTTATCTCATTATAACCTCAAATCAATTCTAAACGCAAGTGCCCCTATTATTCTCATTGTGGAGACTAGGAAACAGAAGTTCAGAAAAGTTAAATAACTGATTAAAGTCTCCCAGCTAGTAACAATCTCTGGTCTTTGTATTTTACCAGCACTTTTCCAAAGGAATCATTCCCTCTGTAAGAAAAATGGTTCAGGAAATCTGTGTAATTCAAAAGTATATTTGGAGGTAATTGGATAATTACTTGATCAGTATGGTTGATGAACTTTATAATCTAATATTAATATGTCTACTTTAAAATGTAATCGAGGCAAATAATGGAGGCAAAGATGGGTAAAAGAGTGGTTGTGTAACACACTAATGAGTAATATTTAGAGAGTACCTGTTACTTAATAGATGTTTAATAAATACTAGTCAAACTGTTGGTATGAATGTGTTTTGGAACTAAAGTTACCTAAAATTGAAGATTCATAATATCAGGTAAGTGAGATTATAGAGAAATGAGCATTGATACACTACTATGGGACTTTTGAAAGTTGATTTGACAGTAGTCAACACACTTTTAATTTGTATTTTGTTTGGTCCAGAGAGTCTCAGTGTCTGTCTCAGGAAATATTTGCCCATGAAATGCATGTTCAATGCCATTCAAATTTAATACTGTGTAATTGGGAAAAATTAGAAACCTAAATGTTTATAAATTATTCAATAAATTTTTAGCATCTATTTTATTGACACAGTCTAAGAGTTAAAATGAATGAGGAAAGCAATATATATTGACATGAAGTATCTCCAAGGTATTCTAAGTGAAAAAAAAATGGTAACAGAAAACCTTGTGTAGAATTATCCATTTTATTTATAAAACTCAAAACTATATCTATAGGAAATATATAGGAAAATGCATTGGAAAAAGTTTGAAAGATTAAATCTTAGGTATCAATGGTGGAGTCTGGAAATTGAAGACGGCTAGGAAAAGAGGGTCAAGAAAAATTTCTACTTTGTACATTTTATCTTCTATATTGTTTGGATTTTCCACAAGTACTATGTATTTATGTTTACTTGTGAAATTAAAAATGAAACAAAGTAGTTTGATCAACAAATATACTTAAAAGCCCTTTAATAAGTATAAGAGATCTAAATATTTACAACAGTAAGTTTTTATGAGCCTTAAATCATTTCTATTCTGGTAGTAAGCATTTGTTTTTGAAAATCTCCAAAGTCATCATTGTTACTAAAATTTTAATACTTGTAATGCTGTTGATTCCCAGAATATTTCCTGTGAGTAGTAAAAGAGCTGAATTAGCATCTGAGTGGAAAGCACATGATAGTAAAATTCTTGTAGCATTAGATTGCTCAGCCAAAAGAGTTTGCCTTTGGACTGTGACATCATTTTATGCTTGAGCTATAATAGGTGGTGGTGACAGTAAACAACCAAAGCACCGTTACACAAAAGGAGAAAACAAAGAACTGTTTGTCCCCTCCAAATGGACAATTATATCAATGTTCAGTGGGAGATGCTATTAGATGTGGATGGGAAACCTAAAACTATGTGGTCCAAGTAAGACAACACTAATAAGGGTGCTCCCTTAATACCAGCTGCCTTTTCTAGGAGGAGAACACCTACTTTCCCTCTGACCAACTCTCATGAAGAGATAAAGAGGTACAGCCTCAAATCTCAGAAAGAGAAGGCATTAAGGGAAAAAATGGGGGAAGAAGAAAAAGGTCTAGTTGGGGACAAATAGGGACATTTGGAGGTATATGGCCAAGCAGGAGTAGAAGTTAAAATGGAGAACTGTTTCATGCAGCATTTTCTGATCCAGTTGTGTATTTTGTAGTTGAAACAGAAATACTGTGTTTCAACTACAAATACACAGTATTTCACCACATCTGCATGATAATTTAATATCAAATCAGATTTTCCTTTGGTCAATAGCATAGCTAAGAGTAGAATGACCACAGCAATTCCTACAGCCACAGCTAGAAAATTCACAAAATTATTAAGTTACAGAGAAATTAGAGTGAAGCAAGTGAGAAAAGAAAACAGAACAGCGGTAAAGGGTGTGGTGGTTGGGAGGAGGCATGGGTGAGGAAAATTTCACTGTAGTAAATACCCATCATAATCAAAGAGAGCTTATCTTCTGCTAACCTATGGGTTATATGTAATATTTCAGATTGTGACTAATACTTGTATAGTTCTGCTTGGTTTTATGATTGAAGATAGACTTCCACACTTTGTGGGTAAATAATTTTTTTAAGAAAAAAACATACATTTTCCTCGTTGTAATTTGACAGCATATATTTTTCTTATCTTCTCATCAGCGTACAATGTCTCTCTTACTCCAGGTTATTTCAGTTGCAAGTATGCTGATGCTACTAGATCTAGCTTAAGTCAAAAGGAGAAATTTGTCATAAGGAAATATTTTCAAGATATCAAATGCAGGAAGTTTTGCTGAAAAGCTATGGGGACCCATAGCTCGCTCTCTCTCTCTCTCTCTCTCTCTTCTCTTCTGTGGTATTCTTTTCTCCTACATCAAATCAGCTTGCTGTGCAAGAATGAAGATGGCAACCTCATAGTGGCAGCCTTAACTTTAGAGCGTGGGTAACCCATTTCAAGTGAACAGAAAAGTCTGATTTGCTGTTTTTGAATCCCAACTCCAAATTCCCCAGAAACGAGACTCTGATTGTTCAGGTTGGTGCAATCAAGTGGTGTGGGAAGCAGGGTCACAAACTAGAACATAGGTGCCAGAAGCTGGCCAATCTGGGTGAAGAGGACAGTTCTCAGCAAAGAGGACAGAATCCTTAATCTAAATTAGGACTCAGAAATTAAGTCTCTGTAACCTAACAATTATGCTAGAGAAATTTTGTTTTTAAGAGTGAATTTTGGCTAAATCCTTTCACAAAAAAATGTTTTTAGTGAATAGGCAACTCTATGTCTAATGGTTTTAAGTTAAATTTTTTTTTTAAAGTAAGGCATAGTTATAACTGACATTTTGCATATTTTGCCAAATAATTATCCTCACTTGAAAGAGGTTATTAATTCTTGAGTTACAAAGGGAAAACTGTTTTGGTTATCAAGCACCAAAGTTTAATACATCCAGTTATTCTCAAGGGAATGAGGGATCTGTTCAATAGGAATATCTTTTTTTTTTTCCTTTCCTTTTTGTGATTAAAAGGGAGGATAGGGAAAAGTTATCCTTGGGGACTATCCAAGGTGGCCGAATAAGAACAGCTGTGGAGTGCTGTTCCCAGAGAGAACGCAGAGGGTGAGTGATCACCGCATTTCCAAACGAGATTTTACTGCCCACAGATGGAGATTCCCAGGCGGAAAAGTGCCATGAGTCTCCAGCATGGCTGTTTCAGCTGGCGCAGTGGGTCTCTGCACAAAAACTCACACAAATCTGGGCAGCCATTTCAACTGGTGCCTGGAAGGCCTGGGAGACAGTCACCCATTCCACTGAAAAAAAGGGGGCTGAAACAGAGCCAGGTGATCTGGCTCAGTGGGTCCCACACGCACAAACACCAGCAATGTGAAACACTCTGGATTGAGAGTTTTATAGCACACATAGCTGGACCCGGGATGGTCCAGCTCTGTGCGGGGAAGGGCGTCTGCCATTTCCGAGGCAGTCCACCACTACTGAGGGAGTCTGCCATTAGCGAGGCTGTCCACCATTACTGAGGCAATCAGCCATTACTGAGGCAATCTGCCACTACAGAGGCTGACCGCCATTACTGAGGCAGACTGCCATGACCGAGGCAGTTCTAACTATACCTCTATGAACAGAACTGCAAGGAAGTTCACACAGCAGCTTGGCAGAGCCCATGGCAGCTCAGCAACACCTCTGCTGGCAGACTGTGATTAGGCTACCTCTTCACTGGGCAGGGCATCTCTGAAAAAAGGCAGCAGCATGTCAGGAACTTATAAATAAAGCCCCACATTCCCAGGACAGAACACCTGAGAAAAAAAGGTGGTTATGAGTTCCACTGCAGCAGATTTAAATGTACCTGCCCAGCAGCTCTGAACAGAAAAACGGAGCTCACAGCTCAGCACTTGAGCTCCTATAAGGGACAGACTCTCTCCTCAAGCAGCTCCCTGACCCCTGTATATCCAGAGACACCTCATAAAGGAGAGGTCAGGCTGACATCTGGCAGCTATCCTTCTGGGACAAAGATAACAGAAGAAGAAACTGGCAGCAACCGTTACTGTTCTGCAGCCACCACAGGTGATCCCCAAGTAAGCAGGGTCTGGAGTCGATCTCCAGCAGTCCTATAGCAGAGGGACCTGACTGTTAGAAGGAAAACTAAAAAACAGAAAGAAATAACTTCATCATCAACAAAAAGGACATCCACTCAGAGACCCTATCCGAAAGTCACCAACTACAAAGACCGCAGGTAGATAAATCCACAAAGATGGGAAGAAACCAGGACAAAAAGGATGAAAACACCCAAAACCAGAACACATCTCTTCCTTCAAGGGATCACAACTCCTCACCAGCAAGGGAACAAGGCTGGAGAATGAGTCTGATGAATTGACAGAAACAGGCTTCAGAAAGTAGGTAATAATAAACTTCTCCGAGCTAAAAGAACATGTTCTAACCCAATGCAAAGAAACTAAGAACCTTGAGAAAAGATTTGAGGAAATGCTAATGAGAATAAACAACTTAGAGAAGAATATAAATGAATTGATGGAGATGAAAAACACAACATGAGAACTTTGTGTAGCATACACAAGTTTCAATAGCCAAATCGACCAAGCAGAAGAAAGGATATCAGAGATTGAAGGTCAACTCAATGAAATAAAACAAGAAGGCAGGAAGAGGGAAAAAAAGAGTAAAATGAAATGAGAAAGCCTCCAAGAAATATGGGATAATATGAAAAGACCTAATCTACGTTTGACAGATATACCTGAATGTGACGGAGAGAATGAAATCAAGCTGGAAAACACTCTTCAGGATATTATCCAGGAGAACTTCCCCAGCCTAGCAAGGCAGGCCAATATTAAAGCCCAGGAATACAGAGAACACCACAAAGATATTCCTCAAGAAGAGCAACCCCAAGGCACATAATCGTCAGATTCACCAGGGTTGAAATGAAGGAAAAAATGCCAAGGGCAGCCAGAGAGAAATGCTGGGTTACCCACAAAGGGAAGCCCTTCAGACTCACAGCGGATCTCTCCACAGAAGTCCTACAAGCCAGAAGAGAGTGGGGGCCAATATTCAGCATCCTTAAAGAAAAGAACTTTCAACCTAGAATTTCATATCCAGCCAAACTAAGCTTCATAAGTGAAGGAGAAATAAAATCCTTTATGAACAAGCAATTGCTGAGAGATTTCATCACCACCAGGCCTGCCTTACAAGAGCTCCTGAAAGAAGCACTAAACATAGAAAGGAACAACCAGTACCAGCCACTCCAGAAACTTACCAAATGGTAAAGAGCATCGACACAATGAAGAAACTACATCAACTAATCAGCAAAACAACCAACTAGCATCAAAATGGCAGGATCAAATTCACACATAACAATATTAACTTTGAATGTAAATGGGCTAAATGCCCCAATCAAAAGACACGGACTGGCAAATTGGATAAAAAGTCAAAACCCATTGGTGTGCTGTATCCAGGAAACCCATCTCATGTGTAAGGATACACACAAGCTCAAAATTAAGGGATGGAGGAAGATTTGCCAAGCAAATGGAGAGCAAAAAAAGGCAGGAGTTGCAATACTATTCTCTGATAAATAGACTTTAAACCAACAAAAATCAAGAGACAAAGAAGGGCATTACATAATGGTAAAAGGATCAATGCAACAAGAAGAGCTAACAATCCTAAATATATATGCACCCAATACAGGAGCACCCAGGTACATAAAGCAAGTTCTTAACAACCTACAAAGAGACTTAGACTCCGACACAATAATAGTAGGAGACTTTAACACTCCACTGTCAATATTAGTCAGATCAATGAGACAGACAATTAATAAGGATATCCAGGACTTGGACTCAGACCTGGACCAAGCAGACCTACTATATGTTTACAGAATTCTCCACCCCAAATCCACAGAATATACATTCTTCTTGGCACTACATCACACCTACTCTAAAATTGACCACATAATTGGAAGTAAATCACTCCTCAGCAAATGCAAAAGAATGGAATTCCTAACAAACAGTCTCTCAGACCACAGTGCAAGCAAATTAGAACCCAGGATTAAGAAACTAACTCAGAACTGCACAACTTCATGGAAACTGAACAACTGGCTCTTGAATATTGACTGGATAAACAATGAAATGAAGGCAGAAATAAAGATGTTTTCAAAACCAACAAGTCGAAAACACAACGTACCAGAATCTCTGGAACACATTTAAAGCAGTGTCTAGAGGAAAATCTATAGCAATATTGAGAAGCAAGGAAAGATCTAAAATCACCCTATCATCAAAACTGAAAGAGCTACAGGAGCAAGATCAAAAAAATTCAAAAGCTAACAGAAGACAGGAAATAACTAAGATCAGAGCAGAACTGAAGAAGATAGAGACACAAAAAGCCCTTCAAAAAATCAATAAATCCAGGAGCTGGTTTTTTGAAAAGATCAACAAAATAGACCACTAGCCAGGTTAATAGAAAAGAGAGAAGAATCAAATATATGCAATAAAACACAATAAAGGAGATATCATCACAGATTTCACAGAAATACAAACTACCATCAGAGATTACTACAGACAACTCTATTCACATAAACCAGTAAACCTGAAAGAAATGGATAAATTCCTGGACACATGAACCATCCCAAGCCTAAATCAGGAAGAAGCCGAAACCCTGAATAGACCAATAACAAGGGCTGAAGTTGAGGCAGCAATTAATAGTGTACCAACCAGAAAAAGCCCAGGTCCAGATGGGTTCACAGCTGAATTTTTCCAGACATACAAAGAGGAGCTGGTACCACTCCTTCTGAAACTATTCCAGATAATCCAAAAAGAGGGAATCCTTCCCAAATCATTTTATGAGACCAACATCATCCTGGTACCAAAACCCGACAGAGACTCAACAAGAAAAGAAAACTTCAGGCCAATATCCATGATGAACATAGAAGCAAAAATCTTCAATAAACTACTGGCAAACCAACTGCAACAGTACATCAAAAAGCTTATCCATCACGATCCAGCTACCAATGACCTTCTTCTCAGAACTGGAAAAAACCACCTTAAACTTCATATGGAACCAAAAGAGAGCCTGCATAGCCAAGTCAATTCTAAGCCAAAAGAACAAAGCTGGACGCGCCATGCTACCTGACTTCAAAATATACTACAAGGCTACAGTAATCAAAACAGCATGGTACTGATACCAACACAGAGGTATAGACCAATGGAACAGAACGGAGGCCTTGGAGGCAACGCTACACATCTACAACCATCTGATCTTTGACAAACCTCACAAAAACAAGTAATGGGGAAAGGATTCCCTGTTTAATAAATGGTGTCGGGAAAACTGGCTAGCAGTGTGCAGAAAGCAGAAACTGGACCCCTTCCTGACACTACACTAAAATTAACTCCAGATGGATTAAAGACTTAAACAGAAGACCTAACACCATAAAAACCCTAGAAAAAAACCTAGGCAAAACCATTCAGGACATAGGCATAGGCAAGGACTTCATGACTAAAATACCAAAAGCATTGGCAACAAAAGCCAAAATAGACAAATGGTATCTAATTAAACTCCAGAGCTTCTGTACAGCAAGAGAAACAATCATTAGAGTGAACTGGCAACCAACAGAATGGGAAAAAATTTTTGCAATCTACCCATCTGACAAAGGGCTAATATCCAGAATCTGCAAAGAACTAAAACAGATTTACAAGAAAACAAACAAACCCATTCAAAAGTGGGCAAAGGACATGAACAGACACTTTTCAAAAGAAGACATATTTGAGGCCAACAAACATGAAAAAATGCTCATCATCACTGGTCATAACAGAAATGCAAATCAAAACCACATTGAGGCACCATCTCACGCCAGTTAGAATGGTGATCATTAAAAAATCTGGAGACAACAGATGCTGGGGAGGATGTGGTGCAGTAGGAACACTTTTACACTGTCGGTGGGAGTGTAAATTAGTTCAACCATTGTGGAAGACAGTGTACTGATTCCTTAAGGACCTAGAAACAGAAATTCCATTTGACTCAACAATCCCATTACTGGGTAGATACCCAAAGGATTATAAATCATACTGTTATAAAGACACATGCACACGTATGTTCATTGTGGCACTGTTTACAATAGCAAAGACCTGGAACCAACCCAAATGCCCATCGATGATAGACTGGACAAGGAAAATGTGGCACATATACACCATGGAATACTATGCAGCCATAAAAAATGATGAGTTCATGTCCTTTGTAGGGACATGGATGAATCTGGAAACCATCATTCTCAGCAAACTGACACAAGAACAGAAAATCAAACACCACATTTCCTCACTCATAAGTGGGTGTTGAATAACAAGAACACAGGGACACAGGGAGGGGAGCATCACACGCTGGGGTCTCTTGGGGGGAACTAGAGGAGGGAGAGCAGGTGGTAGGGAGTTGGGGAGGGATAACGGGGAGAAATGTCAGATATAGGTGATGGGGATGGACACAGCAAACACATTGCCATGAGTGTACCTATGCAACAATCCTGCAAGTTCCACACATGTACCCGAGAACATAAAGTGCAATAAAATACACATATATGTATAATAAAAGGGAGGGTAGGAAGACTGTTGTATAGACAAGGATGTGCTGAGGTACAGAGGACGTTTTGGAAAATTGCTATAGTCAACCAAATTTTGGAATAAATGGCACTAATATATCTGGATGATTTATAGTAAAAAACATTGCTTGCTTGTCTGTCTACTTGATTAATACCCCTTGCCTTTGTCTTTTGGTTTATAATCCTACACTTGGAATAAGTAAGTCTCACTCCACAGTTTATTTTTCCTGCCTTCAGAAAAGTACATCTTCCCTATTTTGGAAAGAAACAAACTAACCCCTGGACCTCTCCCAAGCTCTTTGTTGCAGCCTGTTTCCCCTTCCAAAGACTTTCTTGTATCTTTTTTTGGGCTCACATTTATGTCCCCCTTCAGAATGATGTTTTTATGATCTCATCATTTAATGATATAGTTCCATTTTTTAAAATTCAAATGCAGATCTTTGCATTTATCTGTATTACAACTCAGTTCTTATCCTATCAGCCCACACCAGTCCTGTTTAGTGCAATAAACTGTGACAAATACTTCAAGCTTCCTAATTAAATTCACCAAATTTCTTATACCTCTCATCTCAGCTTGGTTATATCGGTAAATTGATCCTGCCACAGACATAATAGGCATTTGATAACTGTGCTGAGGGTTTTAAAATACTTTTTCATCTAATCTTCAAAATCTCTCTACAGGGGAGATTGTTATCCTCATTAGAGTCTAGATGAGGAAACAGACGTTTAGAAAATCTAAACTTTCTTGGCAAAAGCTGTGATGGAAAGAAACCTGGGTGGTCTGGTTGAGTTCTTAAACCCTTGGCCATGAATTTTCAACCATGGCTTTATGTCAAACCACCTAAAACAATATTAAAAAGATATAGAAGCCAGTGCCCCATCTCACACTTACTGAGTCAGTCTTGCTGGGATTGGGGCAGGTTTGGGCATAGCAGTGAAGAATCACTGCTGCCATGCTGGCCAACACTGGAAGGACCAAAGCTCAAGACACTATACACAGGTCCTACAGTCACCACCTAGCTGTTATTTTTTCTGTTATATTTTGTGGATCTTGCCACAAAGTGTTGAATCTAAATGTGTTACCCTACAGCTCATATTTCTTGTTTCTTCATATTGTATGAAAGAGTGTCCTGAGGGCCAGGCACAGTGGCTCACGCCTGTAATCTCAGCACTTTGGGAGGCTGAGGCGGGCGGATCACAAGGTCAGGAGATACAGACCATCCTGGTCAACATGGTGAAAGCTCGTCTCTACTAAAAATAAAAAAAAATTAGCTGGGTGTGGTGGTGCATGCCTGTAATCCCAGCTACTCAGGAGGCTGAGGCAGGAGAATCACTTGAACTGGGGAGTCGGAAGTTGCAGTGAGTTGAGATTGCACCACTGCACTCCAGCCTGGCGACAGAACAAGACTCTGTCTCAAAAAAAAAAAAAAAAAAAAAAAAAGAATGTCCTGAAAGACTTGGTCAAATTCCTTGGAATTCTTTTTATCATTATCAAAGAATAGGGGAAATTTCCTGAAATGTTTGCCTTGAGGAGCAAATTTCTAGCTATGCCAGTACCAGGAATCAAATAAAGAGCTCAAAAGTTCTGTAATCCACAGAGCGAGAAAAGCTCAACACTCCAGGTTAGCATTGACTTGAAATAATGTGTTAGTGACGAGAGGCTTTCACTCTCTGAATGACAGGAGGCAAATTGCTTCCTCTTTCTATGTGGGTAGACAGAGGATTTCTCAATTCTATAGGCTTATCAATAATATATGCCTTGTCCACCTCATCTTCCATACTCATATCTCTAATATTAAGAAGAGAATCTGGTCCCCCCCACAAAAATCCTCAATATTCACTAATTCCAAATGGCTTCTCCCTGCAAACAGGCTGTGGAGAGTAACAGACACCATGCCTGTTACATAAGTATATCATTGCAAAATACAGAAACATCACTTATAATGAAAGTAACACTGTTTCAGAGTTCTAAAACAAGCATTTTTTTCCCTCTCACAAAAGATAATGTTTGCATTTCCACAGTTCAGATGCTTTTCGTTTAACCAGGATATTAAGGCCATCTTCAGCTCTTCTTCATTGTGTGGGTCTGTGTTCTTGCTTTTATCCCAGTATCAGTTTTTGTTTGCTGGAAAAAAGAACTCTTTTGGTAGTCTTTAACTGCGGCCTTGATATTCTAAGTCATTGAGTCACAATTAGTAATTAGAAATTCTAATTAATTTTGCCTATATATTGCCTATGAAGCAGCAGCTGTAGGAATGCAATTTTCCTGCAAATCTCTCCCTCTTACACAGCTCATTATTTACTTTTAAAGAGTCAGGGTGAATTCAAGTCATTTACTATGCTGCTATCATTTGCTTAAAGACCTTTTGCAATGGGTATTACGTAAGAAGAAATGCAAGAGTTGCTTTGGTGAAGTTTATTTAAAGAAACCATTTAGTACAAGACAGACTTGAATAGCAGCATCACTTGTATATGGAGAAACAGGAGCTATGAATGCATCACTTCATTTAGGTTGACGCTAATACTTGAAAAATAATAAGAAAGACGGCTAATACTTGAAAAAAGCCCTATACAGTCTGGTGAGTCTTTGGCCTCACCTTTTACCAGTGTCCCCTTCTTCAGTGTCCTCCAGCCACAGTGAGCTCTTTCCTGATCCTTCAACTTGTCAAACACATTCCCTTTTCAAGGTCTTTGCCTTCAGGAGTCCCTCTGCCTGAAATTATTTTCCCAGATAGTCATGGGACTGGCTCATTCTCATCCTTCAGATCTTTGCTCAAATGTCACTTATTCGAGGAAGTCGTTGCTGGCCACCCTAAAGTGGCACACTCCCTCCTCACTTTCTACTTTTGTTATTATGTATATGGAAGCAGAAAATTATGCATTTTCTTAGTGGCAATTACACATCCTGCACATTATGCATGTAAATTGTTTTTTGTTTGTTTGCTTGTTTTTTGCTTTCGTTGCTTCCATCAGAATACAATCCAGTAGGGCAAGGAGTGTGTGGGGTCGTGTTCACCTAGTATCTCTGGGAGCCTACAGGCCAGCACTTAATAGACACTCAGTAAATATTTGAATAAATGAATGAGGCCCTTTGGCAGCCTAGAAGCCCGTCACAGACGTGGTCTCCATCCTCTCCTGGGCTACACCAGGCCACACCGTGGGTGAAGGCCTAGAGAAACATTCCCTAGGCCTTGCCGCCAACCCGCAGGCAGCTGGGAGCTTCATCCCACCCTCACCCCTTTCCAGCCAAGGTGCCTGATCCGAGTCAAGCGATCCCGACTGCACTGTCGGCGAAACAGAGCGAATGAGCGCGTTGTCCTCGCCCCCTGGCGCCACTTCCCCTCGGCCTAGCAGCCTGGACTGGGGAAGCACAGGTCTGCTGTATCCGGAATGTGGAAGCAAAAGCAGAAAGCGGACAAGTGTGCGGGGAGGCGAGTCAGCGTGGAGGCAGCCGGGCCTCCTCCCGTGCAGGCTGGGCGCTGGGGGCGCCGGCCAGGCTGACTCACTCCCGGCCGCTTCCCCGGCGGGCGGCGGCCACACATACACCCGCCCATTTATGGAGGGCCGGGCCCAGCGCCGCCACCTAGCTCCCTCCGGGCCCCTGCGTTTCGTTGGGCGTCGCCGCCTTAACTTCCTTGCGCGCTCACGTCCAGGGGCAGTCCCGGGAATCTCCACGCGCGCACGCCGGTTTCCCGGGAGGGCGCCGCCCTGCCCGGCCCCCACCTGCCGGTCTCGCGGCCGGCACCGAGCGGCGCACGCGCAGTGCGGGACGCTCCTCCGGTCTCCCGCCGCCTCCGTCCGGCCCAGCCCGGGAAACTGCAGGCCAACCGAGAAGCTGAGTTCGAAGCTAATAGGGCGCCCAAGCCAGTGTCGCCCGCGGCGTAGAGAAGACAGTGTGGCCCAGGAGAGGGTGGAGACAACGACTGTGACGGGCTTCCCGGCTGCCCGTAGGGGGAGTGGTGTGGGGGCTGCAGGAAGGAGAGAGGAAGAGGAGCAGGAGGGGGCAGCAGCGGACGCCGCTAACGGCCTCCCTCGGCGCTGACAGGCTGGGCTGGCGCCCGGTTTGCTCGGGTGTTCGCGCCGCCACCTCGGCGTTTCGCCCCTCTGGCCCCTGGGACCGGGCTTGCGGCGCGCGTCAGGGCAGAAGGCTGCCGCGGCGCAGGGAGAGGCCTGGTTCTTGCCGCCGAGGGATGTGAGCGGGAGCTGAGCCCGAACGGGAGGGCCCCCGAGGGCCCAGCCTGGAGGTCGCTCGGAGCCGTGCCCGCCTCGGGGCTTCGCAGACCTTGGCCCGCCGGGTAGGAGCCGCCCCTGCGGGCTGGAGGGCGCGCTCTGGTCGCCTGATCCGGGTAGCCGGTAGGTGTTATACCTGCCTGGCTTCTGTCTGGGTGGGGGTGGCAGTTGTCTCTCAACCGCCTTCCTACCTTCTAATCCCGCCTCCCCACCCCCTGCGACTAGCAGCAAACTTCTGAGCCAGAAAAATCTTCCTCTTTAAGACGACACCTAGAACAAGCCTTGCTAGTGATATTTGCTTCCTTTTGTGTCTTATAATTCCCGCACCCCTCCACCTCCTTATTCCTTTTTAAAAATTTTCTAGACAGCTAAACAGCCTAGAAAAAGCATCTGTTTTCCCTGAATTAATGTGGTAGTAGTAACTGCTGCTTCTGTTTTTAGGTTTTAGAAGCAGGCAACAGGAACAAGATGTGAACTGTTTCTCTTCTGCAGAAAAAGCGGCTCTTCCTCCTCCTCCCGCGACGGTGGGTGTGCTGTCCTTTATCGCTGCAGTAAAGGCGAGGGTGTCGCGAGCTGGGAGTGCGCGCGTAGGAAGGCTGGAAGCCAGTGAAGACAGGCAGGGCTCATTGTTGCTTACTCCTCTGAAAATGTCAGTGCTAAACTTTTCATGTTGATCTGCGAGAGTAATTTTGGGGCGTTTTGTTGTTCGTCTTGGATCCTTTAAGAAACATTTTTTGCTGGCTTTACACATACCATGACTCTGCAGAGAAACGTAGAACGTTGTCCATTACCCTTTCTCCTTGAGCAGCTAGAGATTCTTAATCCTTCAAAGAGGACTGTTTCCAAGCAATAAGAGATAGCTTTTGGAAGAACACGTTAGCTATTCTTGCTGGGGTTTCTGCTGCCACATTGAATGCTTCCTGATGGTTTTATCTGCCTAAGCTTGCTGTGTCAGTTGAATTTACCCAGTTTGTTTTCCGGTAATTACTAATGTGTCAGGAGAAACTCCTTTTCTCTGAATGAAAGGGTAGGAAAGGCTGAGTATGTCATAGAGGGAGGGCAAAATATGGAGAAGGAAACTAGAAATGGGAATAAGGGAGATGATTGCTTTTGGTTTCATAATAAGTTTGTACAGTGAGTTTTTGGGCTATTGCAAATAAAGATTTTGTATCCCTTCTCCAGAATGCTTGGGACCAGATGTGTTTTGGATTTAAATTTTGGAATGTTTGCATATACATAATGAGATATCTTGGGGATGAGACTCGTGTAAATCCGAAATTCATTTATGTTTCATGTACGCGTTATTCACACAGCCACTAAGTCATTTTATGCAATATTTTTGTGCATGAAACAAAGTTTGTATTAAGTAATTATGCATGGAATTTTCCCCTTGTGGCATCATGTTGGTGCTCAAAATGTTTCAGATTTTGGAGCTTTTCAGATTAGGGATGTTCAGCTTGTATTTTGATATAACACTGAGAACATTTGAAGGTGAATAATCAACTTTTGCCCTCCCTTCCCCCATCAGCCTCACCTTATACCACTTTGTGTGGGAATCACTTGTACATGCATTTGTCTGTTGGTGTGTAGTGTATGTACAAACTCGATGTATCCAGCACTTGCCTTAATAGTACATGTATTTACCTGAATAGGAAAGTTGCAGTAGTTGATGACTAGAAGAGCCCACCGTGCTTGTTTTTTGCTCTAACTGAATATCCTGTATTTGCAATTCATAGCATGTTTTAGGGACTCATTAGGGAATTTTGTGTGTGTGTGTGCCTTTGGTCATTTGAGACAGGTGTCTCAGATAAGGGACTATGAGATTGTTTCTCTACTTCACCTGGCTATTGCTGAAAGGTGGGATGCTTTTGAGGCAGAATAGGAAAGTACATTGGCTTTGGAGTGAGATCTGGATTTGAATCCTAGTGTTTTTGTCACTTAAGAGTTGTATTATTTATGGCCGGGCATGGTGGCTCATGCTTGTAATCCCGGCACTTTGGGAGGCTGAGGCTGGAGAATCACTTGAGGTCATGAGTTCAAGACCAGCCTGGCGGACATGGTGAAACCCCATCTCTACGAAAAATACAAAAATTAGCCAGGTGTGGTGGCACACACCTGTAATGCCAGCTACTTGGGAAGCTGAGGCAGGAGGATCGCTTGAACTTGGGCGGTGGTGGTTGCAGTGAGCCAAGATTGTACCACTGCACTCCAGCGAGACTCTGTCTCAAAAAAAAAAAAAAAAAAAAAGAGAGAGAGTTGTATTGTTTACGACTCTTTTAGCTTCTCCTCCTTATAAGATTGTTGTGAGAATTGGGTAAGACACATACAAAGTTGTAAATTTCTTAGCTCTTATAAAAGTCTTGGCTACTGTTCATGGCTGGGCAGGCAAAGGAGATTTAGAGGACAGAATGACTGCATAAGGTGATCTGCCAGCCACTAGTGTTTCTTCCTTTCTAGTATAAAGAGATAAAGAACTTTAAGGTCTTGAAATGGTGAGGGTGTATCATAGCCTTTGTATGGAAAGGTTTGACTTTTATCTCTTTGCTTGAACCCCCATCATGCTGCCCGTACCAATTATTATGCTGCCCCCTTGTGGTTAACTGTGCTAAGAACTTTCTTTTGCTCCTTTTCCATTGTTTCCCACTCACTCCTCACTCCCTTTTAGACCCCTCCTGTTGGCTCCCAGTTTCCCAAACTGTGTGCTGAGGTGCCCAGAGCACCTCAGCCTTCAACTTTGGTTTTGAGGTAGTTCATGGTTTCAACATTATATACCTACACTCCTTTCTACAATGTCATGTCTTTGTAAACATGAATTTTCAGAGGTTGATCTGATAAAAAGCAACTACTACATGAAAATGTGAATGTAGAACAGGAAATGACAGTGTGGTATTGTCCAATTTGATTCTAAGGTTTGGTAAGTTCTACAGTACTCAATAGACACTAAGTTGTAAGGACATAACTACTAATTAAGTTGTTTGAACCTATTTCTTTTGGCCTAGGGGTGTCATGAAAAAATTGCTAAGACTTGGGGCTCCCAGAAAGGGTTTGGAAACCTCTGCTTTAGCTTTTAGTTTGCTTTTCTGATAAAATTATTGATACAAAGCTAGTACCAGCTGATCATGGCTTAATATATTTCCTCTTCTATGTAATATGTTTATAACTTCTGCCCAGTTCTTTGATTGTAAAATTAATCCTATTGCTAACTTGTTGTACTGGTCACTTCCTGGTTTTTCCTGTACTGGTGGTCTGCTTCTATTTCTGATCCTCTCCTTAAACTCAGAATGCCCCAGGTGAAAGTTACCATTTTCTACCCTTTAATTTTTTTTTTTTTTTTTTTGTAAGAGTCTAGCTCTGTCGCCGAGGCTGGAGTACAGTGGCACCATCTCAGCTCACTGCAACCTCCGCCTCCTGGGTTCAAGTGATTCTTCCGCCTCAGCCTCCCGAATAGCTGGGACTACAGGCACATGCCACCATGCCCAGCTAATATTTGTGTTTTTAGTAGAGATGGGGTTTCACCATATTGGCCATGCTGGTCTCGAACTCCTGACCTCGTGATCCACCTGCCTCGGCTTCCCAAAGTGCTGGGATTACAGGCGTGAGCCGCCGTGCCCAGCCCCCTTTATTTTCTTCTAATCATGTAGGCTTTAAATTAGGCATCATCTTTAAACTACTTCTTTCATTTATCTTATTCCCATTCAAAATGTCCATACATCTTTTCTTTTTCATATCTCTGCTTTCCCTCCTTTACTGTGTGAATCCCAGGACGTTTCCTGAGCCTAGACTATTGAAAGTCATTTGAACTTCTGAGAATACAGTGTTTCTTCCTTCTGTTTATCCTCAATAGAAATGCTACTCGAATACTCCTTATTATAGCATTCCCTTGTCCCAAAATCTTCAGTGGCTTACCATTTTCTACTTATTAAATTTTCTTTACTTTCGAGATAGTCTGTTATCAATACCTGCCCTATTTATTCAGCCTTTCGTCTAAGGTTCTTTAGTCGTTAAGCTTGTAAGCTGGTTTCCACACTTTCTAATAATTATGTATGCTGCCTCTATCCTTTAATTTTTGCTCATGTTCTTCATTCGTCTTTTTTTCCTCTTTACATTTCTGTAGCTCTTTAGTTTTAGAACTCTTCATGTGGGTTAATTGTATGCCATGGTTTAGTTGTTTGATAGTTATTTCCCTAGTGTTAGCCATATCTTTTCAAGTTCTTTGTGTATTCTTTGAGGAACAGTACCTTAGATTAAAAAAAACATACACAGTGGAGAGCACGTGGGCAATACTTAAGAAATACATGTTGACTGTGTGATAAGAAACTATAATCACCAAATATTTATTAACACTTGAAATGTAGAAGGTACTTAGCTGTATCCAAAAGAGAAACAAAGAAATGTATAGGTTCCTTTTTCTAAGGATGCACAGTATAATTGGGCAGAGAAGATAAATAATAAAAGTTATGATATTTTAGACCACTTAGATTTGAGATGAACAGAGATTTTGCATAGCAGGAAGGAACTGGTAGAGGAAGTAAGCAAAGGCAAAATATGTATCTATGTATGATATGTTCGGAGAGCAATATATAAAACAACTTGACTGAAATGAAGGTTTATGTGAAAGAGTAGTAAGAAATTGTGTTAAAAATGTAGTTGGAATTTAATTATTAATGCCTTTAAATGCTAGGATGAGAAGAATGTCCTTTGACCCATAGGTATGGAGAAGCTTTAAAAGTTTTGAATTTAGAAAGAGCTTGCTGAAATAAATATTTTAAGAAAATCAAAGCAGTATCATGTGAATTGGAAAGAGAAGTGGTAGAGAGAAGTAGGAAAATAATTGAGGCCTGAAGTAACAAGAACTTGGATTTAGTAGAAATAAGTCGTATTGGAGAGATGTCACAAGACTTCGTTATGGACTGAGAAGGGAGAACAGAGGGCAGAAGAGTGATTAAAGATTACCTTACCTTGAAGGTTTACTATTCGATGACAGAGGAAATCAAAGAGCGTTGGAACTCCAAGACATCTTAGAACATCTAAGTTAGTCTATATATTTTGTATATTAGGAATCAGACCAGAGAGATTTAAAAATGTGTACAAAGTTACTCAGATAGTTAATGACAAAGAAACTGCCGTTTGATTAATGGCAGTTACTAACACAAATAGGTATGGTAGTTTTAGTAGCTGTTGAGGGGATGTAGACAGTTGAACCTTTATTGTGGATAGGTTGAGTTTGCAGTGGCAATGGGATAGGCAAGTGAAAATGAATAGCCTACAGTGGGACATATGACTAGAATTTGTTAGAGAAGTTAAGTTTGGTGCTGTGATACTTAGAGGAAAGAGTAGTGGACCTGAGTGAGATTGAGCCTTGGGGATTGCCCATAATTAGAGGGTGAGTGAAAGGAGAAGAATGGGTGAAGGAGACAAAGAAGGAACAGTTAGTATGAGAGAGGCATATTAGTGGATAGGTTAGGAGGTGGGATGATCAACATGTTGATCATTGCCAAGAAATGAGAAGAATCAGATCTGAAAAAAGGTCTTAAAAATATGTACTAGTGTTTTTCCTCATACGAAATTTGTAAGAACAGAAGAAAATTGCTTATACTTTCCCTATGTGGAAATAACCACTGTTAATATTTTATTCTCTCTGGTTTAACAAAAGACCTTTGAATTTGACAGTTGGGGGATCAGTGGAGACTTTTCCAAAGCTCTCCATCACTAGGACTAAGGATGAGGATTTTAGGCATAATAAAACCTAGGAGGTGTTTTTCAACAGAGTGTCTGTCATTTGTCTGTATCCTCTTGTATATCACACTATCCAGGTACTACTATTCCTATGTGCATTAGTTCTGTGTTTTGTCTGAATGATAGAAGGTTAGACAAGCCATCTCTAGGTGCTTTTGTACTGGTAAAATTTAAATAAAGTGATAAAATACTTGTTTCTAAAAGGAGGGAGAAATTCTTGGTAGATAACTTATAAATCTGAGGGTCGAATGGTTGATGAAATTAGGGATACTGGAAGGAAGAAAGAGAAGCATTATCTTTTTGAAGACTTTCAGTGTAGCTACAAGGGGTTAACTAGGTTGGAATGGTCCACAGCTGTTGACTTTGCTTGCATATTTATTTTGATCTTCCCAAGAACATTCTCTGCTCACCTTTTTGTTCTCAGTTATTGGAAACAGAGTAGTCATTCATTCTTACCAAGTGATTTTAGTTTAATAAATTATGATTTTGAAATATAGTGCTATTAGGTAATATTTTTATAACATAAAAGGCAATGTGATGTGAATAAGTGCACTGTTTTGGAAATTGGGGTAAGGGACTGACCCTGCTCTCCACATGGTATATGATTTCGAGCAAGTCACATAATCACTGAGACTTGTCTATTGTGGGAATAGACTAAATCTTTTTTAAAAAATTGTTTACTTTAAAAAAGTGGGATCACATGGTAAAATGTGAATAAAATTTAAAAACAAATGGCTTACCAATGTTTAGGACAAAAGCCAGCAGACTCTTCCCTACCACCCCTACACATCTCCTTTCCCAGTCTCTGATTCCTGTTCACCAGGCAACTACCTGTCCTCTGCACATTACCCTTTTCCTCTTTATAATGAATGAATTATTTAGCAGACTCTTTAAAGCCTCTCCATTCAATTGTGTAGAAGAGCTCATCCCCTTTGCCTTCAAGGGCTTTACCATTATATTTCTCCCCTCTTTTTCTTGCCTTCTCAATTCTTCCCTCTACTGGATTATTTCCATCAGTATTATTCTGGTTGCTATTGCTGTGTAACAGAATCTCCCCAAAACTTAGTGATTTAAAACAACTACTTTATTAGGCTCACAGATATCATGAGTCAATAATTCAGAAAGGGCATACCAGGGATGACTTTGTTTTTGCTCCACAATGGCTACTGGGACATGAATTGGGAATAATTGCCAGCCAGGGGTGGTAACTTGAAGGCAGAGGACTGGAATCATCTGGAGGTGTCTTCACTCACATTATGGGTAGTTGATGCTGGCTGTTGACTGGGGTGTTATTTGGGTTGTTAACTGGATCATGTACATGTGGTCTGGATTTTCTCACAATATGGGGGCTTCAGGGTGGTCACCTTTCATAGTGGTGAATAGAGTTAAAAGTGAATGTGTCAGTGTGTCTCAGCATAAATCTTTTATGATTTAGCCTTGGCAGCTGTACAGTATAACTTCTTCCACGTTCTACTGGTTGTAAGTGTGCCAGAAGTCTGTTTAGATTTGATGGGGGAGTGGCAAGTTCACACTGTGGAAGAAAAACATGT
>PVKP010016245.1:0-31375 GCA_004027715.1 Plecturocebus donacophilus
TCAGCAAACTGACACAAGAACACAAAATCAAACACCGCATGTTCTCACTCATAGGCGGGTGTTGAACAATGAGAACACATGAACACAGGGAGGGGAGCACTATACGCTGGGGTATGTTGGGGGGAAATAGGGGAGGGACAGTGGGGGGGAGGGACAGTGGGGGGTGGGGAGGTGTGGGGAGATAGCATGGGGAGAAATGTCAGATATAGGTGAAGGGGAGGAAGGCAACAAATTACACTGCCACGTGTGTACCTATGCAACAATATTGTATGTTCTTCACATGTACCCCAAAACCTAAAATGTAATTAAAAAAAAAAAAAGTTAATTTCATAATGAAACATAAAATAATGCTTTTAAAGGACTATTGCAGGCTCGAAACTACTTTTCACCGACATGGCTAAATGCACCAATAAAGGAATTCTCGGTAAATACAGGACCTGCTATGGTACCTCCCTCCGGAAAATGGTGAAAAATACTGAAACCAGCTAGCACACCAAGTACACTTGCTCTCTCTGCGGCAAAACCAAGAAGAAAAGATGAGATTCGGCCGGGCGCGGTGGCTCACACCTGTAATCCTAGCACTTTGGGAGGCCGAGGTTGGTGGGTCACCTGAGGTCAGGAGTTCAAGACCAGCCTGGCCATCAAGGTGAAACACCATCTTAAAAAAAAAAAAAAAAAAGAAAAGAAAAGAAAAGATGAGATTCAGGGATCTGGCACTGTGGTTCCTGCATGAAGGCAGTAGCTGGTGGTGGCTAAACCTAAAATACCGCTTCTGACGGCACTGTAAAGTCTGCCATCAGAAAACCGAAGGAATGGACTAGGAGATGTTCCTCCACCACTGGAGACACCACTAGCCTTTAATAAATGGGTTAACTTATGTAATAATGAAAAAGGATTGTTGTTAGCATAATTCCATATGGCTATATTCCCAAACTTTCTTTTCTTTTTTTTTTTTTTTTTTTTGAGACTGAGTCTCACTCTGTTGCCCAGTCAGGAGTGCAGTGGCACCATCTCGGCTCACTGCAGCCTCCAGCTCCTGGGTTGAAGCAAGCACCTCAGCCTCCCGAGTAGCTGGGATTACAGGTGCTCGCCACCACACCCAGCTAATTTTTGTATTGTTAGTACAGATGGGGTTTCACCATGTTTGCCAGGCTGGCCAAACTTTCTTGATATGCATCCCAATTCAACATATTCTCTTTAACATATTTGCATGCATGCTAAACAATTACATACATAATAAATACATATAAATATGCCATATCCATAGGTATTTATTATGAATTGTTTACAGTGAAACTTTATGTACACTATAAAACATAAAAAACAGAAATTAGAAATGGATGGGTTAAATATAGATACAGGTTCTAGTGTCTTCCGCACCCCAACAGACCGTCTTGCAATATGTTGTCCCTGGATGCCCGTGCCCCACTTTGGAAACCATTTCTCTTTTGTTTTTTGAGAAGAAGTCTTGCTCTGTTGCCCAGGCGGGAGTGCAGTGGCACGATCTTGGCTCACTGCAACCTCCACCTCCAGGGTTCAAGAGATTCTCTGTCCTCAGCCTCCCAAGTAGCTGAGATTACAGGCACCTGCCACCACACCCAGCTAATTATTTGTATTTTTAGTAGAGACAGGGTTTCACCATGTTTGGCCAGGATGTTCTCCATCTCCTGACCTCATGATCCACCAACCTTAGCCTCCCAAAGTGCTGGGATTACAGGCATGAGCCACTGCGCTCAGCTGGAAATTGCTTCTCTAGGTCATAGGGAAAAGAAATGAGCCCTGGCTCAGAGACTGACTCAGGGACTCTGGAGAACACAGTAAGAGAGGGGGCAGGAAATGACTACATGGCTGAGTACCATAAAACCATCAAGTTTATGGACAGGCTGCAAATCTGAACATGACACCCTTTCCCTCTTTCCTCTCTCTCCCGGCACCCCGCCCAGGTGGACTGCTCTTCTGTCATTCCCACATAACCTCTCAGCCAGAGGCTTGTCCTTGCAGGGCTCTTTCTTCCCCTCCAAGGCTGCCCTTGGTGATCACACGTTAATCTGAGATCACCCAGACACAGATGCTGAAGAGGTGAGGTACGAAATGTGACTTACCCACATGCCACTCTGGCAACAGACCCAAGTGCCTGGTTAGGGCCATCACTGGCATTTACTAGGAGAATTAGTTAGGCTAGCCAGCCTTCTCTAAAGCACACTTTGTCGCCCAACTACTCCTATTACTCTTCTCTTTTTTTGAGATGGAGTCTCACTGTGTTGCCCAGGCTGGAGTGCAGTGGATCTTGGCCCACTGCAACCTCCGCCTCCTGGGCTCAAGTGATTCTTCTGCCTAAGCCTCCTGAGTAGCTGGGATTATAGGCACAAGCCACCATGCCCGGCTAATTGTTATGTTTTTAGTAGAGACGGGTTTTCACCATGTCGGCCATGCAGGTCTCAAACTCCTGACCTCAGGTGATCCGCCTCAGCTTCCCAAAGTGCTGGGATTATAGGCATGAGCCACTGCACCCGGCCCCTACTACTCTTCTCAAAAAGGAGACTTCAGTCTTCAAGACATTAGTCCCGAAAAGCAGGGCCTGTTTTTCTCAGGCAGGTACTATGAACAAAATTCCACTAGAACTTTTTTTGAATAGAGGGAGTCTTTAGTGTCTGTGTTTAAATGGCTAAGAGCTTGTGGAGACATTCTAAAACATGCACAAAGCTAGAGACATACACATACATCCCTTAAGTAAAAATGAACAGATTCTGGTGATCACCAACATCCTGTCTATCTTCACATACTGATTTTGTGTGATGTTTCACATCAATCTTCTGGCAGTCCAAAGGTCACACTTATTTTCTAGAGATTTAAGGAAAACACAAAACTACGGTGTTCAATTTCATTTTGTCAGCATAGGCTCACCTTGCAAAATTCCTGAACACCCTTGGATGAATTTAAGAAATCACGGGGGCTGGGTGGTGGCTCATACCTGTAATCCCAGCACTTTGGGAGGCCGAGGCAGGTGGATCACCTGAGGTCAAGCATTCAAGACTAGCCTGGCCAACATGGAGAAACTGCATCTCTACTAAAAATATAAAAACGTTAGCTGGGCATTGTGGCAGCCGCCTGTAGTCCCAGCTACTTCGGGAGGCTGAGGCAGGAGAATGGCTTGAACCCAGGAGGCGGAGGTTGCAGTGAGCCGAGATTGCACCCTTGCACTCCAACGTGGGAGACAAGAGAGAAACTGTCTCAAAAAAAAAAAAAAAAGAAAAAAGAAATCACGGAAGACAGAATAAAGAATGACTAGGCTATAGTTTTAAAATAAGACAAACAAGATTTTCTGAGTCACAGTTTCCTCCAGAAATGACTCATGACCTCCAGTAAAAGAAATAATATATACCCATCACCTAGCAAACACAACACACAGGAGTCTTTCCTCAGCCCTAAGGTAAAGAATCGCTTGTTTACTATTTACCTTTTAGAGACAAGGTCTCACCCTGTCACCCAGGCTGGAATGCAGCAACACAATCAGCTAGCTCACTGCAATCTTGTCCTCCAAGGCTCAAGTGATCCTCCTGTCTCAGCCTCCCAAGTAGCTAGGACCACAGGTGGGCTCCACCATGCCCAGCTAATTTATTATTATTATTATTATTTTTTGTAGAGATGGGGTCTTGCTATGTTATCTAGGCTGGTCTGAAACTCCTGGCCTCAAGCAATCTCCCCCACCTTGGCCTCCCAAAGTGCTGGGATTATAGGCATAACCCACCATGCCCCGTCCAAGCAGCACTTCTTTAAAAGCAAACAGCCATTACAAACGTACAAATAGACATATGTCAAATAAAAAGCCTTTGGATCGTCACCAGTCTTGACCCACCCAGAAATTGCAACAGGGATGTTGGTTTTAATTTGGCACTAGATTTAATAGCTTGGGTAAGAGAGTTTCTAAGATGTCAGGTATTGAGCGGGAATTACCAGTGAACTCATCTCCCTAAAGAATATCTGGGGACAACAGCCAGTGTCAAATCAGTGAGAGTCAGCCCAGTATGGATGACGGCTTGACTGCTGCTACTAGTCTTTCGGACCCAGCAGGACAACTCCCCATCACTTTGTGCTGAAGGACACGTCTCTAGGACAAAAATGAATGAACAAGCAGCTCACTAGCTACCCAGCACCAAGCTTATCTGATGCAGGAGCACAGGCTGTGGACCAAGCCTACTGGCTGGATGCACAGTTAAGAGAGAGGGAGGCAGTGAACAATGTGTATTGGGATAGGCGGGGGAAATAGTATTCCTAGGTTATAGACTGGGGTAGAGGATGGGGAAAGGGGCAAACAGAGGGCAAGTGGCTTCATCAACATCCCAGAGGGAAGGGCAGGCTTTGGAACAGAACCAAGTGTTTGGAAGCTGATGAGGAGGGCTCGCAGCCGAGGACCGTGCAGTAGAGACGACAGAGGAACGCCACATTTTCTTTCTTTTTTTTTTGAGACGGATTCTGCTCTATCGCCCAGGCTGGAGTGTAGTGGTGTGATCTCAGCTCACTGCAACCTCCGCCTCCCGGACTGAAGCGATTCTCATGCCTCAGCCTCCCAAATAGCTGGGATTACAGGTGTGCGCCACCATGCCCGGCTAATTTTTGTATTTTTAGTAGAGACGGGGTTTCACCGTGTTGATCAGGTTGGTCTCGATCTCCTGACCTTGTGATCCACCCACCTCGGCCTCCCAAAGTGCTGGGATTACAGGCGTGAGCCACCGTGCCCGCCTGCGACCTTTTCTTCTACCTACCTCTGAACTTGCCTTTACTTCGGGGATCCCAGTCCCCATCTTCTGGGTCAACCTAGCAGATCTCGAAGGCTGACACCCTTTACATACCTGCAGGTAGTTCTCCCCACCCTAACCCCTACCCACTAGTCCCGGTGGGCTGTCGTCCACTGTAGTCACACGAAGAGCCCGCCCCATCCGCCGCAGCGCCTCAGTCATAGCCCACTGGGAATCACTCGGCTCCGAATAAAAACGCCTTCCCTCTCCGGGGTGATCGTTACTTCTTTCTGCCATCTACTGGTGAAAACGAGAATGTCATATTTTCTTGCCTGTTGCCGATTTGAAAATAGCTTTGAACCTGAAAGCTCATTTGCCATAATACTTGTTGTGTAGAACATATTATTCCAAAAGGGGAAAAATGCTATAAATGATGGTTCAATTATTTATGCGATGCACACATATGGAATGAGAAATATAATACGAATTACACATATATACATACACACATACACATTTAGGATATATGTGTATGTATATATGTGTAATTCCGTATTATATTTCTGTATTTAGGGTAAAGGGCAGAGGCTTGGAATCCAATTTGGCTTCAGTTTTTTACTTAGCCCTTTACCAGCTGTATGACCTGGGCACGCGGCCAGTCTTCATCTGTGATAATAGCTACAATCAATGATCATTCTAATGGCTAACACCTACTGATTATTATCATGACCACAGTAGAGTTCATTTAAACTTCATGACGCTGTACTGAGTTTCTTCAGATAGGAAGGTTGAAACACAGGAAGGCTGAACAACTTTTCCAAAGTCTCACAGTTAGTCAGGGGTGGATTTGCCAGACTGGCTCCACAGCTCATAATGGGAACAATAATATCCACTGTTCAGGATTGTTCAAAGAACTAGAAACAATACATCTCAAGCTGCCTGACACATCTTAGGTTTCAGAAAGTGACAGATACTGAACATTTACTGCTATGGGACCTGCATGATATTAGTTATATCCATGAATTATGCCCTGTAGGAAGCATAATCACAATACGAAGGCTAGTTCAGCAAAAACAGTATTTGACTCTTTCTTCAGTACTGGTTTTCTAGTACCTGGCAGTGTCTAGGATATGGTGAACACTGGAAGGGAAGGAGGAAGAAAACAGAATGTTTAAAACTACGTTCAAGATTCTGTGAGGCAGGCTGAGTGCGGTGGCTCGCACCTGTAATCCCAGCACTTTGGCAGGCCGAGGCAGATGGATCACCTGAGGTCAGGAGTTCAAGACCAGCCTGACCAACATAGCGAAACCCTGTCTCTACTAAAAATACAAAAATTAGCTGGGCGTAGTGGCGCATGACTGTAATCCCAGCTACTTGGGAGGCTGAGGCAGGAGAATTGCTTGAACCTGGGAAGCGGAGGTTGCAGTGAGCTGAGATCACACCACTGTAGTCCAGTCTGGGCAACAGAGCAAGACTCTGTCTCAAAAAAAAAAAAAAAAAAAAAAAGAAAAGATTCTGTGACAGAGATAGGCTAGACAGTCTTCTTTCAATATTAACAAATGAGAAAACTCAAGGTTCAGAGAGGTTCAGTAACTCCCCCAAGTTGACCCAGCAACAGTGAACAGTCCGATAACTAACACTTTCCCCACCTGCCCCACTGCTCCTTCCAGCCTCTTTGAGGGCACTGGCAGGGGATCAAAGGTTGATAGTGACAGGAGACATCCTTTGTGTTTGGAAGGTATCAGGGGATGGATGTCTATGAGCAGACCTCGGGGCCCACCTCCTAGAGACTGCATGGCTCCAGAGGAGCCCATTTTCTTCCTGTCTCCATTGCATTTGGCACCAGTCAGCTCTTCACTTCAGATGAGACTGTTTAATGCTATTTCCCAGACTTCAAGTTTCTGCAGTTATTTTTAGCAGTAGTTTGAATGCATACCTGGGACAGGTGAGGCATGAAAAGGAATGTGGGTGTGGGTAACAGTTGAATCTCTAGAGCTATGGTCTGAGTCTCTTGTCATTCCAGCTAAAGAGGGGTGACTCACACCCTGATTTCTTATCTGCCCAGAGGCTAGATTTCACCCTAAGAACCATGTGGATTAGAATGTCTTGTATGTTCTCTTGGTTTGAAGGACATAGTTTCTTGATGTTGCTTTGTTACCTGCTTTTGATAGCTTGGATCCCTTCACTCTCTGTAACCAACACCACAGCCTGTGCTTCTTTCTGGTCCTATTTCCCAGGGCTTTGAGGGACGTGGAGTAGACAGTCTCCCATTTAAGTTTGTGGATGCCTCTGCAGGCAGGAAGCTACCTGAAAACACTCTGTAAGCAAGATGTCCTTAAAGAGACAGCCAAGTTCTGGGATATTCGTTGCATTTTTGAGACTGAGAAAGAATAATCATGATCTAGGCAGGTCTAGACCCCTCTTAGCAACTAGAATCCCCTCTGAGTTCCCTTAGATGACTTCTTCATGGGTCCCTGGAATTCTGGGCCTGCTTTAAGCCTGAAATAGCCTATCCGATTGAAACTCTCTCGCTAGGATCCTAGGACCTGTTCATAAGACAGAGAGGTGTTTTCCTCATTCTCACCCTCACTCAGCTCTGTACAGAGGAAGTAAAACTAGGCTACCTAGGCCAGGTACAGTGGTTCAGCAAATCGGATCCCAGCACTTGGGAGGCCAAGGCGGGTGGATCACCTGAGGTCAGGAGTTCGAGACTAGCTTGACCAACATGGAGAAATCCCATCTCTACTAAAAATACAAAAAATTAGCCGGGCGCAGTGGCACATGCCTATAATCCCAGCTACTCAGGAGGCTGAGGTAAGAGAATTACTTGAACCCGGGAGGCGGAGGTTGTAGTAAACTGAGATCGCACCATTGCACTTCAGTCTGGGCAACGAGAGTGAAACTCCATCTCAGAAAAAAGAAGAAAACCTAGGCTAGCTAGCACCATGAAGCCATTGTTATTGCAACTGCATACAATGAATACTATATCAATCGGTTTCATGATTGAGATGAGAAATAAGGGAGACATTTTCTCTGGACTGACATCACATGACTATTCCACGATACTCCTTTCATTAAGTAATAAAAGGGTGTTCACAACTGGGGTCGGGGAAGACTGTTTTGAAGCTCACCGTTTCTTAAATCAGGAATGTAGAACTAAGGAGTTGTACCAAGAAGGGAAGAGCAGAGGGGTCAGGGACCTTGTTCCCCACTCCTAAATCTAGAGCCTTAAAGGCAATTTACATTTCATTTAAGAAAATGACACTTTAACGTTCTTCTATACTTCTAGTAATACCTATCCAAACACTTCTGAAGACCCATCTCCCGTCTTCTCCGCACTTCGTAACTAGTTCTCCCCACGATTTCTATTCCATAACTGCAACCTTAAACCCCACAGCATGTAGCAGAGTCCACAAGGATGCCCTGTACTGGGCTGAATAGTGTCCCACAAAAAGTCATGTCTACCCATGTATTAGTCTGTTTTCACGCTGCTGATAAAGATGTACCCAAGACAGGGTAATTTACAAAGGAAAAGAGGTTTAATGGACTATAGTTGAGCTGGGGAGGCCTCACAGTCATGGCGTAAGGTGAAAGGCACGCCTTACATGGCGGCAGGGAAGAGAGAATGAGAGCCAAGCAAAAGGGGGAACCCCTTATGAAACCATCAGATCTTGTGAGATTAATTCACCACCATGAGCACAGTATGGGGGAAACCACCCCCATGATTCAGTTATCTTCCACAGAGTCCCTCCCACAACACATGAGAATTCTGGGAGCAACAATTCAAGATGAGATTTGGGTGGCGACACAGATAAACCGTATCAACCCAGAATCTTGGGTGACCTTATTTGGAAATAGGATCCTTGCAGATGTAATTAATTAAGATGAGGTCATGCTGGATTAGGGTGAACCCTAAATCCAATAACTAGTATCCTTATAAGGCCTTGTGAAGACACAAAGATACATGGGGCAGAAGGCCATGTGCGGATGGAGACAGGGATCAGAGTCATGTTGCTACAGCCGAGAAACACGAGCGACTGCCAGCAAGCAAGGAGCAATGTTGGCTAAGAAGCCAGGAAGGACTCCTCTCTAAAGGTGTTAGATGGAAATGGCCCTGCCTATACCTTAATTTTGGACATCTTAAAATCCAGGACTGTGAGATAACACATTTGTTGTTTTGAGTCACTCAGTTCCTGGTACTTTGTTTCAGCAGTCCTAGGACATTAAAACTCACTTCTGTAAGGGTTTCAGCAGCATGACCTCACTATCTCACCTTAGAGAACAGGGCAGGGCAGCCCAGGAATGGCTAATAGAGCACACCTACATGCCTTGCTTTTATTTACTGGTGGATCACATCCATGTCTGTGCCTCCTGCCCATTGCAATGGCATCTGTGCATTTTCTGCTTAGGGTTCTATGCTCTGGATCTGTTAATATACCTGAAGACACAGTGTCCACAATTCTTTCATTAGTGTCCTTTCTTCCCATCCTAGCAAAGCATAATTATGTACATACATTAGAGACAGCAGTTAAGATTTAGAGCAGTGGTTTTTAACTTTTTTAATCTCCCAAAAATATGTATATTCCTCAGGGGTCCACAAACCCCAGCCTGTTTGGAAAGTTCAGACATCCTTAAGGATGATTCCAATCTCTCCTTATACCCTACTGGTACACCAATTCCATTTCGACTTGCTTCTGAAGTCCTCCACTGAGCTGAAACAGCACCCATGGGCTGACTCAGAGTAAACTGCTATCCTAAGCCACCCTGGAGAGTCCCATTGGGAAAATACAATGTTAATGGAGAATTAGCCCCAAGTGGGAGGCACAACTCATAACAAATAGGAACAAGTACGGCCCGCTCAACCATTTGCCTCCCTATTCTGGTAACATTTTCTCCTTTCCTTTTCCTTATCACCTCCTGACTCCTCTAAATTATCCTTCACACAAAGGTACTGTAATAGGCAGCAATGAAATTCAGAGCAAACAAAACAACAAATATGTCATGCATTGTACTTCAATTCATTGCAAATGCCTTGCCCACAGGTGTCCATTTTAGAATGCATCTGTGGTAGAAACACTCTGTGATGATATTTGCAAAGATCTTCCTGCAATGAACAGTCCGCCCCAGACTACCACAGAGCATTTTATTGCCCTGTACTCTTTACTCTTCATCAGATACTTTGACTTAGATAGATATGGAAAGTTTCTTTTCTGCCAAACTTCATTCCAATCTTAATCCATCCAAATGATTCTTTAGACTCTCTTTACCTTGGTTCTGCCACTCCAGACACACTCTTCTAATGAAACTGTTATAGACGACAAAAAGTATTAGGCATCTTCTATGTGTAAACATCCTCAGAACATAAGACTGTTCATGATTGGGAATTTCAAAGTTGTTTCTGAATTCCAACAGCCCTCCCCCCACATCCAGCCCCTAGAGTCCCAATGCCTACCTCCTCCCCTGAGCTGAGGCCCCAGCTCCACATCTCCTGCATCACCTAAGATGGGGACAAAAAAAAGATGAGTGGCCAGTGGGCACCAACGACAAGTGGATGAAGTGAGGTCTTAGAATTATGCTTCTGATGCATATTGATTTTACTCTTGTCACCTAGGGATAAGAGTCTACATAAGAGGCTGGGTGGTAGGGCGCAGTGGCTCATGCCTGTAATCCCAACACTTTGGGAGGCCAAGGTGGGGGGGTCATGAGGTCCGAAGATCAAGCAGATCACGAGGTCAGGAGATTGAGATCATCCTGGCCAACATGGTGAAACCCCATCTCTACTAAAAATACAAAAATCAGCTGGGTATAGCAGCGCTTGCCTGTAATCCCAGCTACTCGGGAGGCTGAGGCAGGAGAACTGCTTGAACCAGGGAGCCGGAGGTTGCAGTGAGCCGATACCACACCACTGCAATCCAGCCTGGCAACAGAGTGAGACTCCGTCTCAAGAAAAAAAAAAAGTGGTTGGGTGCAGTGGCTCATAATCCCAACACTTTGGGAGGTCAAGGTGGATGGATCTCTTAAGCTCAGGAGTTCAAGGCCAGTCTGGGTAACATGCCAAGACCCCACCGCTACAAAAAATATAAAAATTAGCCAGGAGTGATGGCGTGTCTCTAGTCCCAGCTACTCAGGAGGCTGAGGCAGGAGGATCACTTGAGCCTGGGTGCCAGCAAGATTGTCTCAAAAAAAGAGTCGCTGAGCGCAGTGGCTCATGCCTGTAATACCAGCACTTTGGGAGGCGAATGCAGGTGGATCACAAGGGCAGGAGATCAAGACCAACCTGGCCAACGTGATGAAACCCCGTCTCTACTAAAATTACAAAAATTAGCTCGGTGTGGTGGTGCATGCCAGTAGTCCCAGCTACTCGGGAGGCTGAGGCAGGAGAATCACTTGATCCTGGGACACGGAGGTTGCAGTGAGCTGAGGTTGTGCCACTGCACTCCAGCCTGGAGACAGAGCAAGACTCTATCTCAAAAAAAAAAAAAAAAAAAGAGTCTACATAAGGAACCAGTATTCCTAAGCACCTACTTAACTGAGGGAACAACGGAAATAAATCTATTTAGGGATTTTAAAGACCTCTGCTGTCTTACTGATGGACTTTGCTCCACCTGCAAAAAAAACACAACCTCCTTTTAAGTAGGACTTGCCTTTCAAAGCCATTCGAACAACCAATGAATTTGCCATGTAATCAACACTTCTTACCTACTAACAAGATATTACTTAAATCTATAAGGCCCTTCAACACCAATGCCTTCAAGGAGTTTGAATCTTTTAAAAATAATATTTAAATTTATTGTTTCACATTAGTTTGAATAAAGCGTAAGCCAAGATGGCTTAAATATCATTTATAGATGTCCAAGCTTCTTTACAATTACAGGTCATGGGCATCATCAACCTCGTCCTGGACTTGCAGCTAAAAAAGACAAAAGGTCTGTACGATGTGACAGAAGAGCACATCTTACTCATGTCGTGAGCAAGGAATCAAAGCTGAAGAATGGTAAGGGTCTTGACATCAGCGTTGTAAGAATTATTCTGCAGTAATGATACTCCAACCCAGAAGGGGGAAGAGTACTGAGTTAGTAGAGCACATTCTGGACACAATTCTGACAGATTTCAGTCTCAAGATCTCTGTTGGAGCAGGTTTCATTCTCTTCTTCAACTCTCTTTTACAGAACAGCAGAATTTGAGCCACATAGAAGTGATTAACGGCCTTTCCGCTTCTTCATTTTTCCTCCAGCCACCTTGTTCCTGACACCAATAGCACCCTCCGTATCATCGTTATCTCCGGCATCCTCTCGCGAGCGTTTCTTCTTTTCTCCATGCTCCCTTAACTCCTACAAGAAAAAAGAGGATGGGATTGAAAATGAATTACTGGCCCTGAAGGTAACACATGCTCATCCCCTCTCCTTAAGCTGAAGTATCAAGTAACTCCCTGATGCCCGACATTAGCAAAGGAATGAGACTCAACTCCAAATACATAAAGATGTTAACCTTATTAGTAATCAAAACGTGAACATTCAGATAATAAGGTTTTATTTTCACATGGCAGATTGGCAGAGACTTAAGAGAGGGGTAATCCCCAGCATTGGCCAAGGTGTAAAAAAATTCACATATATTGTCACTTATAGTGCAATCTGCTATAGCTTTTCTTGGTCTGGTGGCGGGGGGCAATTTGGCATTCTGTATGAATTCAGATTTTAACTGTGTATATCCCTTGGCCCACAATCCTACTTCTAGGGATTTATTCTAAGGGAGTAAGTATACAAACAAAGCTGTATAAAGTAGGATGTTCAACACTGTACCAAAGCAGAAAAAAAACTGGAAAAAAGCTTAAGCATCCATGAATGTAAGTGTTTCATACACATGATGGAATTCCTTATAGCCATTAAGAAACGATCACATGGATCTATATTTGTTGAAACAGAAAAATGTTAATCCTATATAATTAGATAAAGTCTAATTGTGGCTAAAGAAAGGAAAGGAGCCAAATGTTATCAATGGTTTTCTGTGGGGGAATGGTTTACCTTTTCACTTACTACTTTAATCCTTTCTGCATTTTTTTATTTTTTCCCCAATGCACATGTAATACTTCCATAAACAAAAATACCAAACCAAAAAATCCCATGTGGGTAGAATAAAAACCAAATCTGTAACTCAGCTACTCCAAAAGCAACCCACAGGCAAAGTTTCTCCATCCCTCAGACTAGAACTCCAGAAAGCAGGCAGCATTTCCAAGTGTTTTCCTCTAAAATCTTCTCATCACCACTGCTACTGTTACTACTATACAGGGTGAGTATCCCTTATCTGAAATGCTCGGGACCAGTACTTTTTCAGATTTCTTCTCATTCTAGAATACCTGCAGATGCATAATGAGGTATCTTGGGGATGGGACTCAATTCTAAATACAAAATCCATTTGTTTTATATATACCTTATACACATTATCTGAAGGTAATTTTATACTATACATATATATATTTTTTGAGACAGAATCTTGCTCTGTCACGAGGCTGGAGTGCAGTGGCATGATCTCAGCTCACTGCAACCTCTACATAAAGGGTTCAAGCAATTTCCTGCCTCAGCCTCCCGAGTAGCTGGGATCACAGGCGCATGCCACCATGCCCAGCTAATATCTACAATATTTTTAATAATTTTGTGCATTAAAAAAGTTTTGACTGTGTCTCGATGGTAACCTGTCACATGAGGTCAGGCACGGAATTTTCAACCTGTGGCAATCCTTTTGGCACTCAAAAAGTTTTGGATCGCCAGGCACAGTAGCTCATGCCTGTAATCCCAGCACTTTGGGAGGCCAAGGCAGGTGGATCACCTGAGGTTGGGAGTTCAAGACCAGCTTGACCAACATGGAGAAACCCCATCTCTATTAAAAATACAAAATTAGCCAGGCATGGTGGTACATGCCTATAATCCCAGCTACTTGGGAGGCAGAAGAATCGCTTGAACCCAGGAGGCAGTGGTTGCAGTGAGCCGAGATTGCACCACTGCACTCCAGCCTGGGCAACAAGAGTGAAACTCCATTTCAAAAAAAAAAAGTTTTGGATCTTGGTTTTGGATTTCAAATTTTTGGATTAGGTATGATCAGCCCCTACTAGTAACTATGTAGTTTACATTGGCTTATCTGGTGCTCATAAACCCCATAAGGTATTCAAGGCAAGTGTTATTCTCAATTTACAGGTGAGAAACTGATTCTGATGCTGAGAAATTAGGCAAATTTCCCAAGCTCACATAGTTCACACAGCTGAGTCTTCTGACTTCAAGTCCAGTGAATGATCTCACCACATGGGACACACAATGGCTGAGAATGGGGTCACTGTGGTTAGACTGAGGCCAAACCCTGATTCAACCATTTGGTTGTATGGTCTCATGCAAATCACCTACCATCTGTACACCTCAGTTTGCTCATCTTGCATTTGGAATAAAATAATATTCAGCTTCTGCAGTCTCTTATGAGGGTTAACACAATAAAGTGGCACACAGTCAACACTGTTTGCCCAGACACTGGTGAGAAAAGAGACTTGCATACCATTCGGGCGAATCTTTGGGCTTCAGCCACACGCTCTGTCAGCATCATAACCTCATCGTCCTGTGTCGGAAAGACTGGTAGTTTCTTCCCAATTAAGTGTTCTATGCGCTGGAAGAGCTCCACATCATACCTGAGGAAGGAAGACTGCACAGCTTTGGTTGCCTGGTAATGTAAATGTCTGTCCATTCACAATTTACTATTATATGATACAACGCAATATGAGCCATAGGTTTAAACAATATTGAACATGTTATTTCTTTTCTAAATATTGGTTAAGTGCAATCTCTGTGCGTAGCCAATTCAAAAATCACTCAGGGGAGGCTAGGCAGGGTGGCTTGCACCTGTAATCCCAGTGTTTTGGAAGGTCAAAGCAGGAGGATCACTTGAGTCCAGGAGTTCCAGACCAGCCTGGACAACATAGTGAGATACCATCTCTATAAAAAATTAGAAATCAGCCAATCATGGTGGCATGTGCCTGCAGTCCCAGCCACTCAGGAGGCTGAGGCACGAGGACCACTTGAGCTTAGGAGTTTGAAGCTGCAGTGAGCTATGATCGAGTCACTGCACTCCAGCCTGGGCAACAGAGTGAAACCTTGCTGCTTAAAAAAAAAAAAAAGACATGAAAATCAGCCGGGCTGGTGACTCATGCCTGTAATCCCAGTACTATGGGGGGCTGAGGCAGGCAGATCACTTGAGTTCAAGAGTTTGAGACCAGCCTGGCCAACATGACAAAACCCTGTCTCTACTAAAAACATAAAAAAAGTGCCAGGTGTGCTAGTATGTATTTGTGGTCCCAGCTACTTGGAAGGCTGAGGTGAGGCAGGAGGATTGCTTGAGCCCAGGGGACGGAGGGTGCCCTTAGCCAAGACTGCCCCACAGCACTCCAGCCTAGGCAACAAAGCAAGACCCTATTTAAAAAAGCAAGCAAGAGAAAGAAAGCGGAGGGGAGGGGAGAGGGGGGAGAAAATTACTCAAGGTATTTATTCACAGAACAGCTTTGGGTACATAAAAATTTGTTCCTTAAAAAAAAAATCAGAAATAGTTATTCTAATACTTTCTGAGTTGACAGAAAGGCAATTGCTCTCTAGCTCTAGGTACTATTCTACATTCCAAATACTATACTAGATCTTTTACATATATTATCTCCAATTTTCACCAAAACCCTGCTAGATAGGTATTATTATTCCCATCTTTTAACTCCTTCATCCTGGTTTTCAGTATAAAAGTGATTAGTGTAGTAAATGATAGCGTTAGGTTCCCAGCCAGTGGCTCAAAAGTTCTGCTCTTTTCTCTACATTGCTCTGCCCCTAAAGCTGATTTACTTACTGTGTGACAAAAGTAATAGCCTTTCCAGAGCGCCCAGCTCTAGCTGTTCGACCTACTCGATGAATGTAATCCTAAAACAAAAAGGGTAAATAAATTCAAGTTATATGGATTATAAGTAAAACAAAAAACAAAAAACAAAACAAAACAAAAAAAAAAACACCTATGCAGTCTTGGTATAAAACCTTTGAAAGAAAATAGATTCATTTGTAACATGGAGAAAATAAATGGCCTGGACAATCTGTTGAGACAAATCTACTTCACCTTTTTTATTCTCTTTACAGCACAAAATTGATCCAATGCTTTCCCTTCTTTTATAGAAAGATAAATCTACAAAGCGTATCTATATGGTCACAGGCTACATGGTAATTTTAAAAGACAGCACTGGATCTCAAGGCAGACCCGGCTTACAGCTCTAGTCTACCACCTGCCAGTTACACAATTACCTGCAAATCACATAACCTCTCTGAACCTTTGTTTCCATCTACTGAACAGGAATAAAAATACATGCCCAAATTAGAGTTGTTATGAAAATCAAATGAGATAGCACCTTGTCTATAGCAGTAAAATATAAGACAAGAGACACACCAGTTCTCATCTAGGGGTGATTCTGTCATCCTCAAGGGACACTGGTAATATCTGGAAATATTTCTGATTAAAACAAGTGGAAGAGTGTGTGATGCTGCCGTTTAGTAGGTAGAGGCCAGGAATACTGCTTGGAATCCTTCAACTCAAAGAACAACCCCCGCAGCAAAGAATCTGATAGCTTAAAATGTTCATAGTGCCAAGCCTAAGAAACTGTGTGATACACTAAGAACTACAAGCTGTCATTCTCAAGCAACGACAGTGACGTAGATCAGTATGTAGTGCACCTGCCTCTTTTGACTATGAGGATCTAATAACTCTCCTTGGCTACCTCCTTCATATGTACTAATGTTACATACACAGGCCTGTGCAAGGTGATGAGAATGAACGAATCAAGGGCTTTCTTGTTTTTTGATACTTAATGAGGAACAAAAAACTGCTGTAACTAAGGAAAGACAGAAGACATTCCATTCAGAAATACACTTTAGGACTAGAAAGGCAAGTTAGCAACAGGACTCACCTTGGAATGGGTAGGAATGTCAAAGTTGACAACTACATCTACATGAGGTATGTCCAAACCTCGGCTGGCAACGTCAGTTGCTAGAAGAATGGAACGGGCCTTGGCCTTAAACTTATTAAGGGATCCTAGGCGCTTACTCTGAGGTAATGAAAAAGAAATGTTGGACAATTTAACGTACGTTTTGGAATACAAACACAAAATAGACAAACACAAGAACAAAGAGACATACATTTTTTTAAGTTTTTTCCCCCTAAGTTTTGAATGGGGTTTCACAGGTCAAAACAGAAATATGGAAGCAACAAAAATAAGTAAGACTCAACAAAAAATATGATACAAAACAAGCGTAGTTTAAAATGATAGAAAGGTAACTGGGAAATAATTTATTAATGTTTTTAAGAGACCAGAGTCATTATTACTACTAGGGCTGAATAAATCAACTCAACAGCTTGCAAACCAGACAGCTAAATATAAAATATTCTAATGGGAGCCTCTTGCTACCCTGAAAGAAGAAAGCAAGGATTTAGGGCAACATTTCAAAGCTCATAAAATTACAACAATTATGGAAACAGGCATTGATGCCGTATATCCTTATTGTACAAATCTACTGTTTTGAGGTTTCTCTCACTCATGCCACCAGTGCATGGCTGATGATGACGAAGAACCCTTACCTGACTCATCTGTCCATGGAGGGGGATGGCAGTGAATCCAAGATTTCGCAGTAGCAAAGCTGTTCTCTGGGTATTGTTACAGGTGCTGCAGAATATCATAAAGGAGTTTCCAGCCAGTTCATTTAGAATATAAACCAGGTAGGTATCCTAAGTTACAAACCCAAAACAATAAACATAATTGAGCCTGGGAGAAAGGATTAGAGACCTGGCATACACATAGGTAAAGACTAAGCCTATAGTTGTTTCTCAATTATCCAGACCCCTAGCTGCCAGCTTTGCAATCCTTAACCAGCATTACCATCTCTGTGAACCATGTATTCCCCACACAGCCTAAAGGCAAGCAGGAGATCTACACTGAGCAAACAGAAGTCATTGTATCAAAGCACAAAATCAGGGGCTTCATCCTAAATAAAAGCTACATAATAAGCAGACAGAGAAAAAAATTACCTCAAGGATGGGGATGGGAAGGAATTATATGATTACATCACGACTTCATTATTGTGGTTTAATGTGTTGTGAATTCCTGGCATGTCTGGCTTATCAGTGATAATAGAAGCATGAGATGCACTCTAAAGCAGACAGACGGGATGCCAATCTGCACTGCAGCTCTTAGCTAACCAAGAGTTGACACGTTTTCAGACGCTTTGGTGAAAAGAAGAGGGAGAGGCAGAAATGATCAAAGTAAACACTTTACCTTGAATTTAGAGGGAATAAAAATATAATATTGCTGTAATTTTTCAACTGTCTGGTATTTAGAGGAAACAGCACATTTCACAGGATTCTTCAGAGCTGCTCGCTGAAGTTTTTGCACCTGAAGGAAGAAAATCCAGAACAGTACACTGATCCCTAAACACTCTTTATTTATGATATGGTTTGGCTCTGTGTCCCCACTCAAATCTCATGTCGAATTGCAATCCCCACGTGTCACAGGAGGGACCTGGTAGAAGGTGAGTGGATCATGGAGGTGGATTTCTCCCATGCTGTTCTCATGATCGTGAGTTCTCACAATTTCTGACGGTTTTAAAGTGTGGCACTGCCCCCACCTCCTGCTGCAACGTAAGACGTGCCTTGCTTCCCCTTTTCCTTCTGCCATAACTGTAAGTTTCCTGAGGTCTCCCCAGACAATCTCTTTCCTGTATAAATTACCTAGTCTCAGATAGTTCTTTATAGCAGTGTGAAAATGGACTAAAGCAATTTATTTTTACTTTGTTATTATTGTTGTTACTATTTATGTATCAATTCTCATAAAGAAGAAACAAAAGTCCTAGCAAATTTCACCTTCTTGGTCATGGTGGCAGAGAAAAGGAACGTTTTCCGATCTCGAGGAATCACTTTGAGGATCTTGTCAACCTAAGGCACAAAGGGGAAAAGACACCAATGTAATATTCAGACTGGAAGACCAGAAAATCCTCTAGGTAGTGAAGGAGGTAGACACTAACGAACCAAATGTATCACTGTGAGGATTTGAGACTCGAAAATTCAATTCAATTCAGCTAAGGTTTACTGAATATTAACTATCTGATACCCTACCAGACACTATAAAAAATACCTTTCTGAGAAAAGAATAGTATAAATTAGTAGACTGGAACTAATCTAAGAGAAAAGTCAAGAACAAGCATTAATCAACTAAGTAAGCTGGGAGTAGAGGGTCATCAAAGAAAATGAAGATATTTCAGGGTGTATGTCAAGGTCTAAATGAAATGAAATGCAAAAGAAAATCTGGTTTGGATATTTCCCATTTCTGGAGTCAGAGCCAGACTATATTCTAAAGATAAGAGGGTGCTCAGTAAATGCAACTTGAAGATTATCAAGAATAAAACTGATACTGATGCAATGATCTATATAAAACAAGTGGGCACTGAACCAAATTTTGAAACAGGAACCCTGAGATGCTCTAAGAGCAGGAAAGAAATTGAGAGCTCACCTCTGTCTCAAAATCCATATTCAGTATTCGGTCGGCTTCATCCATGACCAAGTATTTGAGAGCTCTCAAGTTGAAACCTTTTGTGTTTTCCAAGTGGTCAATCAGTCGACCAGGAGTTGCTACCAAGATAGGTTGAGGAGAAACAGTGATGTTTTAGAACAGGTCAAAAAATAAATAAAGTTATCTGCCCTACCCTACAGCTCTCCACCACATTTAACTTAAGAAATTAAAAAATTTAACAGGGTTACAAAATCTTTCTATCCAACACTGATAGATTTTCTCCAATTCATCACTGCCGATGTCTTTTCCCTCTATCAGTTACTCACCTATTATTATATGTGGCTTTTTTGCAAGGGCCAAAGATTGAGACATTGAATCGATTCCACCTACAATTACAGCTACAGAGAGAAAAAGAATATAGAGATGAGATCCTTAATTTTTTCCACAGTCTACTGAACATCTTTTAAAGCCAATGCCAGATTTCTACTTAAATTTGTTCTTCCCTTACAATTAATACTCTTCCAAAAGCTAAAATACAACATTAGCTCTTTAGGTCAATAAATTGTGCTAATAACACTTTACTCCATTTTCCTTTCACACTCATTCTTCACTTGTGATGACAACCCAGGATCCCTTCCCTCTCAGACACTTACCACTCTGCACTCCAATAGAGGACCCCAGGGCTTCAAACTGCTCTGAGATCTGAAAGGCCAGCTCCCGAGTCGGGGTGAGAACTAGGGCAAACAAACGCTGCGGGGTCTCCAGCAGTGCATTTAGAATGGGCAAAGCAAAGGCACCTGTTTTTCCGGAGCCAGTTTCTGCCAGCCCAATGATATCATGACCTAGAAGAAAAAGAAAACATTCAACAGCCAAGAAATTCTCTCTGCACTATTTCCATGTTTTCTACAGTGACACGATGCTGGGCACAAAATAGACTCTGAATAAATATCTGATGAACTGGGGAGAGAGAAAGGCTGAAAACAGAAAAGACATGGTCTCTCTCTTGGATAAGCTCAAAATCCAGTGGTGAGACAAACATACAAATGCATTATAATGTGATAAGAGTTTTAATATAAGCCCCTACTAACTACAGTGAGAAAACAAGGAAAAGAGTAACTACTGCCCGGAAGAGTTAGAAAAGGCTAACAGAGGTGATGAGTGAGTTAAACCTGGAAGTAAGCAAAGAAGGGAAGAAAGGATATTCCTGTAAGAGGGAAGAGAATTAAGGCTTTACAGAACATAGCATGCATAGTTAGGCTAAGAAGTGCAATGTGGCTAGAACACAGAAGTGTTAAGAGAGAAAGAAGAATGAGGCTAGAGTTTTGATGCTTTCCTATAAGAGAGAATTGAAGGATTTTCAACAGGGAATATCATGATCAATATTACTCTTTAGGATGATAAACTCTAGGCCTGATGGCATAAGGAGGAGCCAAGGAACTTAACAGTGCATGCCATTTACTGCTGCTTCTGAGGGAAGAATGCCCTAAGGAATTCTTTAAAAACAGGTCACCACTGTGTGTTATCACCACTCAAGCCACAATTTACAAGATGTGGAAATTAACTCCTGAGCCAAAAGCACTATCTCCAGGCTGGCTGCAGCCCGTGAGGTAGCTATGTACTACAACAGCATCCAGTGAGAAAGCTCCCTATTAAATCAGGAATGGCCCCTACAGTTGCTATTCCTGTTCTATGACTGTGTTACTGCTGAGAAGTCTTCTTTACCTAGAAAATAATCCTACAATAAATAAATCCCTTTTCCCTGACATAACCTAAACGTGACTTACAATTTGAAATGACTTAAATGACCAGAACAAGGAAAACCAAGGCTCAACTGGGACACTGGATGTAATTCAGGAGAGATATGATGGTGGCCTGAACTGAGGCCAGGCATGAGCACAGGAACCAGTGAGATTCAGAAACTAACAAAAGGAAATGTGGGTGGCGTGCACATTTTTTGTGCGGGACACTCAAAAGCCAAAAACTGAGATACAGGCAACAGAAAAATTAGTCCTGGTGAGGAAAACAAGGACTTTGGTTTCCACATAGGGAACTCGAAACTTAAGGTTCCTGTAGTAAACTCAAAGAGGTATGTCTAAAAATCAGTTGGACGTACTTGTTTGGAGCTCAGGAAAAAGTGGGGGTTAGAACAGACATGAGAGCCATGAGTATCCTACCACTGGTACTCCCTCGGGGCAGATGCTTCAGAATCATCTATGAGGCTTACGTGTGTGTGTGTGTGTGTGTGTGTGTATGACCAGTCCCACTCCTGGAAATTCTGACTGAGTAGGTCTTGGCTGGGGCCTAGAAATCTCTATTTAACAACAACAACAACAAAGGCTCCCCAGATGATTCTGATGAACACAGACTCACTTTAAGACAGGCTTTAAGGTTGAGGGCTGAATGAGAAATGTTTCAGAGTAAGAAAAAAGGATAAAGACAGAATTAATATTGTAAGGCAAAGGGAAAGGAATCAGAAGGGACTGAGAAAGAACAGCTAGAAAGAAGAAGAAAATGCTGTCTTGAAATTAAGGAGGAAGACAGCTTCAAGCAAGAAGAGTGATCAGTAGTGTTCAATGACACTGATCAAGTAGAACAGACTTGTAAAATCCATCTCTTAAACATTAACCAGTTAAACCAGGATCTGCCATGCCAGATCAGACAATAGTGTGATATGGTTTGGCTCTGTGTCCCAACCCAAATCTCATCTTGAATTGTACTCCCATAGTTTCCACATGTTGTGGGAGGGACCCAGTGGGAGATAATTTGAATCACAGAGGCAGTTTCTCCTACACTGTTCTAGTGGTAGTGAAAAAGTCTTAAGAGATCTGATGGGTTTTATCAGGGGTTTCTGCTTTTGCATCTCTCTCATTTTTTGCCGCCACTGTGTAAGAAGTGCCTTTGTCTCCTGCCATGATTCTGAGGCCTCCCCAGCCACAAATGGAACTGTAAGTTCAATTAAACCTCTTTTTTCTTCCCAGTCTCAGGTATGTCTTTACCAGCAGCATGAAAATGGACTAATACACAGTGCACCCTAGTGAATTCTATTCTTTAGCCTTCTTTTCATTAACATCAGTGTTTTCCATTCAAAAGCATATGCAGAGATGTGAAATCCAAGTCAAACCAGACAATGGACTGATTTTTTAAAGATTATAGAAACAAATGACAATCCAGGAATAAAATATCTCACTCATCTACTTATTTTAATGTTCTCCAGTGGCAGGGCAGGTAACAATGAATTGCAACAGCATCCACCTATCTGAGAAATAAAGGTCAGTGTAAGCAAATGATTCCCAAAGCTTTTTATTCCTCAACTCCTAGGGGATACTGCCATCCCCGCCTGTGTAACACAATACACCTTCGGGAACAGGGGGCAGGGGAGCTAGGATTTGTCCTTTTTTGTCAAGGGAAATCTTAACGTTTCAGAAGAAAGGAGTACATAAGAAAGATTTAGGGAAGTAAAAGAGCTAAAGTTGCTTGATTCATGAAGCAATAAGCACCGCTTGCTGCCTACAGCTGAGGCCTGCACTGCTTTCGGTGTTTTAATGAGTCCCTCAGAGCAACCCTCAGTTTGTGAAACTGATATATTTTTCTGTCATTTCCTTTCTTTCCCTCTGAAGAAATCTCTAAGCCTTTTCAGAGTTTATACCTGTAGAGAATATACTAGAATGCATAAACTCAGTAAGAGCAGAATAAATTTTATCATATAGACCTGCCACAATTGCTAGCACTGAATTAAGTGCTTGCTATATGGCAGCCATTAATAAACTGAAATTCTTTGAGGACAATTCTAAGTGATCTCTGAAATCCACATAAATATATGGTGTCTCACTATGTTGCCCAGGCAGGTCTCAAACTCCTGGCCTCAAGCAATCCTCCTACCTCAGCCTCCCAAAGCGCTGGGATTACAGGCATGAACCACCATGCCCATCATGAACCATCATGCCCATCAAACCATTTTTGATCTCTTGATAGTAACACACTTTGATGCAGGTCCATTAACAGAGGTTTTTCGAGCTATAAGACACTATGTTCAAATTCCAGCTCTGGCAATAATTAGTTACGTGATTCTAGCCAAAGGACTTAACCCCCTGAGTCTCAATTTCCACAATAATAAAACAATCATCCCTACCTACTGTTCTGGATTGTTACAAGGTTTAAGAACAGTGAACAATCCGGGCTCAGTAACTTTGCAGAAACTGAAAATGTCATTAGTCCCAAATTAAAAGTTAGAACTTATTTTAATCAAATGACAACAGCAACAAAAACAAACACTAGATTATTTGAATCGTTTGCTTAGAGGCAGAATCTATAGATTCAAATGAAGCATTTATAAACTACTCATTAGAATGAGACAAGCCCAAAAATAAGAATAAAGACATTTTCCATGGTGATCATTTCTGTCAGTTCCTAGTAATCTTCCACTGACTCCTCCCTATTCTTTTCTGCATCAAATTTAAACTTATGGCTGAAAAAATTAGAATAATTTTAGGATTATTACCAGCTAATTTGACTCCTTCTTCTCACCTATGCTGTAGGGCAAACCGGAAAAGTTAAAATCCACGAACCCTTCTTGCTATTTTAAAGTAACACTGGGCCACTGATATTTCTTTCCCACCGCTGGCCTTCATACGGTCCTTATCCTCCAAACTTCTCTACACAAGTTGGAAGTGTTTACTAGCCCCTCCTTGAGACACTTTCCCTTCCCTAATTTGTGTGAACCTTATACTGTCATGATTTTCAACCCTCTATTGACTCTTCCAATTTTCCTCTGTCATCTTCTGGCCTCATTTGCCAATCTAACCCATTTCTAGTCTCAGCTATAACCGCTCTTTGGATACAGTATCTATATCCAGTTCCAGCCTCTCGATCAAGTCCCAATCCCAAAATTCCAACTGTGTATTTTTTTCCTGTTTTATTGTCCCCCACTTTTATTGACAAAAAATTATAATATACTTATGGTATACAATGCAAAGTTTTGATACACGTATACTCTGTGAAGCGATTAAAACAAGCTCATTAACATATCTCACTTCACATCCTTGTCATCTTTGTGGTGAGTACATTTAAGATCTACTCTCCTAGCACTTTTCAAATATACAAAACATTAACTGTAGTCACCATGCTATTCAACAGATCTTCAGAACTTATCCATCCTGTCTAACTGAAACTGTACCCTGAGCAACATTTTCCCATGCCCTTCCCCTAGCTGTCAACTCTATCTCACTGATATCCAAAATCGATTACTTCCAACTGAATTCAGCTTTCCTGAATTCTTACCTCTGTTCCCTTCTGGTATCAGTGATACACCAATAATATGCCCTAAACATATAACCTAGAAACTCGGTAATAATCTTATATTTTCTCCACCCCTTCCTTGCCTTCTACTTAACTGGTTATAAAATCATGATTCTAACATTTTCTCTTTTTCATTCTACCACCACCCTACCCATTATTTATTGCTAAAATCATTACAATGACATTGGTTTCCCAGACTTCAATCTCTTGTCTCTAATGATCTTTCACAGCTATGAGATTAATCTTCCAAGAGTACAACTCTAAATCCTTAATCTCCAAAAATGCTCCACTGCCTATGAAACAAAGACCAAATTCCTCGACCCAGCAATCAAATCCTTCATAATCTGGCCCCAATCACCTTACTAAACTTTTTCACCACTCTGTTAAGTACTTGCAAATCTCCATACATGCCCATGTTTTCCAGACTGGCTTTTTTTCACGCTGTTCCCTATGCCTAGAAAGTCCTCCCCTCCCCTCATATCTGAATGTCTAAATCCTTCTAAATTCAGTCTTCAAGGTTCAGCTCAAATGTCTTCCTAACCTCCCTGGCCAAAAATAAAATGAAATAAATCTTCTCTAATCCATCCCAATTAGAAGTAATCTCTTCTCCCTCAGTACACTCTGAATGTAACTTTCTTAGGTCCCTGTTTAACTTGTAATAAATTTATAATTATCTCTTTAATAGAATATGGACCCTTGGAGAAGACAGTTAAGCTCCAGTGCATTACATTTACATCAAATAGTAACTATTAATGGAAGGAACAAATGAAGTTTTGCAGAGTAAGCCTAACCCCTTTTCCACATGACAGTTCTTCACATCGTTATATTTTTCAATTATTATAAATAACAATCGATACATTAATTACTAATAATCATAATTATTGCTTACATTAATCACTAATATAGTAATTAATACAATAATAGCTATATTAATACTAACAATAATTAGCCACATTACTTCTCTTATAATAATAGCTAAGATTACATTCACTTTCTCTGAAGATCTTAAAAGATTTCAGTTAACTAACACCTGTGGGTCTCTTTTATCACCTACCCTAATTCTGTCAAGTAGGTACTTTAGGAATCTAAGAGCAGGACCTTACTTATACTCCTGTTAAAAGTCCATCCTGTTAAGGACAGGTGTGATGGCTCACGCCTGTAATCCCAGCACTTTGGGAGGCCAAGGCAGGTGGATCACTTGAAGTCAGGAGTTTGAGACCAGCCTGGTCAACATGCTGAAACCCCGTCTCTACGAAAAATACAAAATTAGCCGGGCATACTTGGGAGACTGAGATGGGAGACTTGCTTGAACCCAGGAGGTGGAGGTTGCAGTAAGCCGAGACTGCACCACTGCACTCCAGCCTGGGCGACATAGCGAAACTCCGTCTCAAAAAAACTCCATCCTAAAAAAAAAAAGTCTCGGCCGGGCGCAGTGGCTCACGCTTGCAATCCCAGCACTTTGGGAGGCCGAGGCGGGCAGATCACGAGGTCAAGAGATCGAGACCATCCTGGCCAACATGGTGAAACCTCGTCTCTACTAAAAGTACAAAAAATTAGCCGGGCGTGGTGGTGTGTGCCTGTTGTCCCAGCTACTCAGGAGGCTGAGGCAGAATTGCTTGAAACAGGAAAACAGAAGTTGCAGTGAGCCGGGATCGCGCCACTGCACTCCAGCCTGGCGATAGAGCGAGACTCTGACAAAAAAAATAAGCCTCAAAAAGAAAAAAGTTCATCCTGTTGGTTTCAGTTCCATTAGCCAACAATCAGCACTTTAACCATTCTTTTACAAATGGGATAAGCATGCCTCACAGCAAGAACTCTCAGCTCCTCAAGATACACATATGTGTTCCAGGCATCCTTCCCTAAGTGTGCACCCATTGATGCATAAAGTCTACCAAGATTGTTATTAATATACTTTAATCCAGGGCTTCCTTAAAGTCAGCATCTGTAGCAGAGAACAAACCCTTTCAGCTATTAAGACAGAAAGTAAGCTCGGTAGAACTGTAGAATGACATTTTCAAATACCATTACCCCAATTTTGTACATTTCGTGACCATATCCTCATTTCACTTGAAGTATACAGTAGGCAAGCAATAGCTTTCAAAAGGGGTAAGTATCTAATTGAGATAACTTTATGTTAAATTTGTAAGAGGTCATACAACCTACCTTGTAAGGCCAAAGGAATAGCTTCAATCTGGATCTTTGTGGGTTTTGTCCAACCCAACTGGTCACAAGCTTCACACAATACATCTGTCACACCCTTAGAATTCAGAAAAATATACCTCAGCCAATAGAACAGCACACACCTCCCTCCCTCCTACTTAACTGACTTTGACAGAACCATCATGTACAACCATTATACTTGATTTAAAAGGTATTTACTGTGCATCTCAGAGCCTACTCTTTAACTATAACATGAGACTTAGCTCAAGACTTAACGAACACTTTGCACTCACCAAGGCCAAAGCCAATTGCTTTACATGTATCATCCCATTTAATTGTCACAATAATTCTGAGAGGTAAGTACTTTTACTATCCCCAAGTTACAGATGTGGAAAGAGAAGCACGGAAAGGTAACAATTTTGCCTATAGCAAGAGACTGGGTCAAAATTCCAATCTGTTTGGTTCATCTGACTCCAAAGCTCCAACTAGAGACCAATTCCTCATATGTACAACCTCCCGGACACATACAAACGTTGCCACACTAAAGTGGAAAACAGGGCAAATGGGGGCCCTCAGGGCCCAGCAGCCCTCTCACTACCCAAACTCGGAGTAAGTCCGGAACCTGGCCCTCTGAAATTCTGAGGGAAAATCCAAGCTAGGCCCCGAGATGATTTTGTACACTATCAGAGCGGGATCTAAGGTAACTGGGGTATGCCTGAGCCTGACACCAGAGTATATAAAAGAAGCCAGCATCACCCATTCTCACCAGATCTTTAAATGTTTTAGTTTCCTCCTCTTCCACCACCGGCTGGAACGCTTCAGTCGGAGAATCGTGCTCCTCGGACGCTGCCATCTTGCCCGAGGTCTCCGGAAGTGGGTCTGCGGCGCGCGGGATGCTGGGAAATGTAGTTTTAGTTCTCCCCAGACTGGGTGCTCTGGGCGCCCCCTGCGGGCTTGCCGGGCTTTGCACTCGTCCGCTAGGCGGGTGGGGCCCCGTGGAAATGCAGCTCAAAATTAGCGGTGGATATGAGCGCATAGGCTTGGGGAGTAAATCCGAGTGCAGAAGGGGCTGATCACCAGGGAATCCAGTTGACCTTTAGGTCCCTCTTAAAGAGCATTCCCTACGTGTGTCGCCAGTTACGTTCCTCGCTTTTCTAACCATAGAATTTGGAAAGGATTGATATCACAATTCTAGTTTTTTTTTTATTATTATTATTTCATTAATTTATTCAATAATGTTGAGAGCCTACCATACGCTAAGGTTATGCTAGATACCTAGTGAACAGGACTGTGACCTCTGCCCTCGTGGAGAAAAAGAAGACGGATCATAAATAAGCTATCACAAATCATTTCAAATTGTGAAAAGTACTGGGTGCACTCACGCCTGTAATCCCAGCACTTTGGGAGGCTGAGACAGGAGGATCACTTGAGGCCAGGAGTTCGAGACCAGCCTAGGCAACATGGCAAAACCTCATTTCTACAAAAAAAAAAAAAATACAAAAATCAGCCTGGCATGCATGGTGGTATGTGCCCAGCTAGTTGGTAGGCTGAGGTTGCAGGATCACTTGAGCCCGGAGGTTGAGGGTGCAGCGAGCCGAGGTCGTGCCACTGCACTCCAGCCTGGGTGACAGGGTTAAACTCTGTGTAAGTAAAAATGACAGAGTAACCTGGGGAGGATGGGTTGTGGGGATAACTGTGAGATTGGGAAGACCTCTCTGAGACAATGATATTTGAGCTAAGACCTCACTGATGGCAGGAGAAAATGCTGTAAGAGCCCAGGAGATAATTATTTCAGAGTGAGAGAATTACAAGTACCAAGACCATGAAGCTACTGAGGCTATTCAGGAAAGCAGCAAATTCAGAGCTGTATGTTGCATGCCCCATGGCCAGCAAGTGCCCTCCCATGGCCTGTCACTCGGGCCTCACACTGTGCAGGGTGCTCATTGCAGCCTTATTCCTGAGGATAGGATGTTGGAGGCAATCTGGTGCCTGTCACTGGGAAAATGCATGGTAAAATGTGAACATGGTGTCTACAAACATGCCCTTGACAATATGATTAGATCTCAAAATCCTAGTGCTGAGAAAAGCATAAAATATATCAAGTATATTAAAATATAGGCCCACAGATAGCACATTCTGCTAAAACACATCCAACAGAAGATTCACTTGAAATATTTTAGAATGGTTGCCTGCAGAGGGAGAAGAATTAGGATAAATTTGGGAATTGGGAATAAAAAAAATTAGTATAAAAGAAAATAGGCCGGGGAAGGTGGCTCACACCTGTCATCCCAGCACTTTGGGAGGCCAAGGTGGATGGATCACTTGAGGTCAGGAGTTTGAGGCCAGCCTGGTCAACATAGTGAAACCCTGTCTCTACTAAAAATACATAGTGAAACCCCGTCTCTACTAAAACTTAGCTGGGTGTGGTGGCATGCACCTGTAATCCCAGCCACTCAGGGGGCTGAGGCAAGAGAATCGCTTGAACCCAGGAGGCAGAGGTTGCAGTGAGCCAAGATCAGGCCATTGCACTCCAGCCTGGATGACAGAGCAAGACTCTATCTCAAAATAATAATAATAATAATAATAAATACACAAAACAAGAGAGGAGACTTGTGATGCCAGTGTGCTTGGCCTGAGAATTGTGAGGAATTCAACCCAATGTGCCTGCTGTCCTTCCCAACATCACACCAAAAAAAAAAATCCCTGATTTAGGCATCACAGTGGTGTCTGTGACAACAAAAACGATAGGGTTCGGTGAGAAAAGTGGGCTCAGGTCAGACCCTGCAGGGCCCCGTTGTAAAAGGTCTGGGATTTGGGTGTTAAAATGCAAATCTCAGACCTTTTTCTCTCTTAGATTAGGAGTCCCCAGCCTCTGGGCCATGGACTGGTGCACGGGCAGCCACTGGGGAGTTAGAGCAGGGAAGAGACATGGTCTACATATTGAAAATATTCCTCTAACTCTCTCTGGAGATAGGTTGTAGAAAGAGTGGGAAAAGGAAACCATCGAAGGCAGTGGTCCCCAGCCTTTTTGGCACCAGGGACTGGTTTCATGGAAGATAATTTTTCCACCGAGATGGGGAGGGATGGTTTCAGGATGATTCAAGTCCATTACATTTATTGTGCACTTTATTTCTGTAATTATAACATTGTAATATATAATGAAATAATTATACAATTCACCATAATGTGGAATCAATGGAAGCCCTGAGTTTGTTTTCCTGCAACTAGATGGTTCCATCTGGGAGTGATGGAAGGCAGTGACAGATCACCAGGCATTAGATTCTCATAAGGAACGTGCAACCTAGATCCCTTGCAATACGGTTTGTGTTTCTAAGAGAATCTAATGCCGCAGCTGATCTGACAGGATGCGGACCTCAGGTAGTAATGCTCCCTCACCTGCTTGCTACTCACCTCCTGCTGTGCAGCTCGGTTCCTAACGGGCCATGGACTGGTACCAGTTCATGGCCCAGAGGCTGGGGACCGCTAATCTAAGAGAGAAGGGATGATCTTCATACCCCTGGCTCTAAGCACAGGGCCTGGCAAAAAGTGGATGTTCCGTAAATGCTGCCTGGCTAAAGTAAAACTCAGCAAAGTGTTGGGATCAGGAACCCCAGCAGACCAGGGAGGGCTTCACTGTTTGTTTTTTAGGGACTGAGATTTTTCCATCTTTAAGATTACACTCTTGGCCGGGCACATTGGCTCAGGCTTGAAATCCCAGCATTTTGGGAGGCCAAGGCGGGTAGATCACTTGAGGTCAGGAGTTAAAGACCAGCCTGACCAACATGATGAAACACCATCTCTACTAAAAATACAAAAATTAGCTGGACATGATGACAGGTGCCTGTTATTCCAGCTACTCAGGAGGCTGAGGCAGGAGAATCGCTTGAACCTGGGAGGTGGAGGTTGCAGCGAGCCCAGGTTGTGCCTCTACACTCCAGCCTGGGCCACACAGTGAGACTCTCCCTCCAAAAAAAAAAAAAAAGCAAACATATATATATAATAAAAATTTTAAAAAGATTACACTCCTGCAGAATAGGCTGGGGCCTTTGGTCTTTTTATATTCATTCACTCCAAGTTAAAAGAAAGGAGAGAAGACACACACTGGGTAAGACACCAGGCCACCCTGAAATGGGTTCTATTGGGCAGTCACAGGCACACAATTATGCTACCCCGTCTAAGGCATTCCATCTCTCTATTTAGGTCTCCTCATGGCTACCCTCTCATTCTCCTACAACTTGGAATTGGGCCACCCTAGATGGTCTCCAAAGTGGATACATATGCTTTGGGATAAGGGGAAGTCAACTTCTCCCAAAGAAAGTCTACCCAGCTAACTTGGGCTCTTCCTCTTCTTCTCTGTTACGTAGACCTGCTGGGGCATTTGTACCCCTGGTCTGACAGATGAGAACTCTAGTCCCAGAGAGTAAAGAGACACAAGAGTAAAGAAATGGTAAAGATCACAAGAAACAAGACTAGAAGCCAAGCCTCCTAGACCGGGCATGGCGGTTCACACCTGTAATCCCAGAACTTTGAGGCTGAGGAGGGCAGATCACCTGAGGTCAGGAGTTCGAGATCAGCCTGGCCATCATGGCAAAACCCCGTCTCTACTAAAAATACAAAAATTAGCCAG
>PVKP010016245.1:31475-48674 GCA_004027715.1 Plecturocebus donacophilus
AAAAAAAAAAAAAAAAAAAAAAAAAAAAAAAAAAAAAAAAAAAAAAAAAAAAAAAAAAAAAAAAAAAAAAAAAAAAAAAAAAAAAAGTCAAGACTCTTGAGACCAGACCAAAACTTTTACCAAAAAGAACATAATCTTACATAATCAAAAGCAGCTTTCTTCTTCAAAAGCAGCCACGCGGACTTTTCTGTAAAAACAAAGAGAGAAAGCAGCTGCAGTATTTATTTTGCTTCCCCTTGACTCATTCCTGATTGCATTTAGGAGAGTGGAATTGGAAAGGAAGAGCTGAGAGAAAGAGAGGGTCCTGACTGGAGAGCGAGGGGAAGCAGAGATTAAAAAGCCTGAAAAGGGGACTCAGAAACAACTGGAAGGTCTATAAATGTGTAAATCATATAACGTCCAACGATGCCCAAATTTTGTTCAAATGTGTTACAGAAAAGAGAGAATCATCCATAAGATGTCTGGGGGTGACTGCTGCTTTAAGGGACCTGATCTAAACCTTTCAAGGCAGTTATAACATAAAACCCTGTCGATTTTAGCCAAGCAAAAGTCATTTCTGTTTGTTCTTGGATAATTCAGACACAGGCTGTTTTTAAAACTTCCTCTGGTGCCAGTGTCCCCAAGGTTTCAAGGGCGGTGAAAAGGATGTGGCATGCAGTTACAGCAGTGTCAGCGCTGCTCAGTTCCTTGGTCCGTTCCTGCCAGCAAGGTTTGGGCCTGGGAACAGCACTCACCACAGTGGCAAGATTGATGTCAGATTCACAGGATGACCACAGGTGGGTTCCGAAGAGGAAAGCCTGCCAGGCAGAGATGATTGTCAGCTTTTGACTATTCCTATCAGGTTAGAAGCAGTTCAGATATTTATATTCTGGGAATGGAAATAATAGAGGTCCATTCTAGTTGACTGAGCCATGTCATATCCTGTACTTTCAGAACAATGAGAAAGGTTAAAGAGGAAATCTAAATAAACACTCTAAATGATGAGGGAGGAAAAGCAAGCCTGAAACAATATACGAACTCTAGAAGGAGAGGTCGAAGGGTCTGGCCTCAACTTACTCAAAGGTTTTCAGGAGCCCCAGGCTCCTTTGCCTTCATGCCCCTCTTCTTTCACAAAAAAGTATTAAAAATTATATCTTACAACTGCATTAGTATACAGACAAATATGTTAATGTTACACATTAAAACTTGTTCTTTGACTTAAACTTTTTTATTGTATTATTTTTACTTTTTAGAAACAGGCTCTCTCTTCTGCCCAGGCTAGAGTGCAGTGAATTCTGATTGTGCCACTGCAACCTTGAACTCCTGGACTCAAGTGATCCTCCCACCCAGCCTCCCAAAGCACTGGGATCACAGGCGTGAGCCACCGCAGCTGGCCCTTTTTGTTTTTATGTATTTTTTTTTCTTTTTTGAGATGGGGTCTCACTCTATTGCTCAGGCTGGAGGGCAGTGGCATGATCTCGACTCATTGCAACCTCTGCCTCCTGAGTAGCTGGGACTACAGGCACGCGCCACCATGCCCAGCTAATTTTTGCACTTTTAGTAGAGATGGGGTGTCATCATGTTGGCCAGACTGGTCTTGAGCTCCTGATCTCAAGTGATCCGCCCACCTCAGCCTCCCAAAGTGCTGGGATTACAGGCATGAGCCACCGTGACCTGCCCTGGCCTTCTTTAGATTTTAAAAGAAATTAAAACCTGTTTTTGGAGATCTGTTGAAAGCACCGTGGCTCTAGGCATTGTGTCAAGGGTAGGATGAGGAACGTGGGGGAAGCCTGCCACAGGCCGGGAACCCAGGACCGCTGTGGGGGTGAGCAGGTTAGTGTGTTGGTGGTTCTGGAGCAAAAGTAAAGTGAGCCCCCAACTTAGGGACAAGAGTTCTGTGAAGGACTCAAACAAAAATCAGTTATCAGTTTCTGCACAAAATGGTCAAGAAGTTGCATACACGGAGGTCTATTTTGGAGGAAGCTCACTTATGACAACGTGCCCTTTATTCAAGAAGAAACCCATACAAAACGTAATCAGTCAGGAAATTATCTTTAGACTTGTGAGTGGTAACTTGTTATGAATATGTATGTGCAGATGAAGAAAGGACATACATAGATGATGTAATAATGCGGGCAGAGAGACAAGACGGCAGTCTACATAAATCTAGAAAAGAGACAGTCCAAGTACAAATTACGCAGTTATCTAACCAATTCTTGTCTAGAGAGAAAAAACTAGTCCTTGTTATTTGTTGATTTCTTTTTCTTTTTGTTTTTAATTTGAAACTTTCTTTTTAATGTTTGTTTGCTCGTTTGTTTGTTTGTTTTCAAGACGGAGTTTGGCTCTTGTTGCCCAGGCTGAAGTGCAGTTGCACTATCTTGGCTCACTGCAACCTCAGGCTTCTGAGTTTAAGTGATTCTCCTGCCTCAGCCTCCCGAGGAGCTGGGATTATAGGCATGCGCCACCACGCCTCGGTAAGTTTTGTATTTTTAGTGGAGACAGGGTTTCACCATGTTGGCCGGGCTGGTCTCAAACTCCTGACCTCAGGTGATCTTCCTGCCTCGGCCTCCCAAAGTGCTGGGATTACAGGTGTGAGCCACCATGCCCTGCCTTTCCTGTGACTTTTAAACTGAGACTTGAAAGTTGAGCAGCACTTACTAACTGCATAGGGTGTGGAGAGAGGTCTACAGAGAGAAAGAATCTTCCAAGTTAAGCCCCTGCAGTTGAAAAAATCAAATAACAGTTATAGAAATTATAAGGCAGCAATTTATGATAAAGCTGGACATACAGTTAGGGACCTTTCTAGGACCTCATGGAGCAAGTTAAGGATCTGGGATGTGGGACTTTATTCTAAGGAGAATGAATAGCCGTGGAAGAAATTTCAGCATGGAAGCATTTGAAAGGATTCCTCACTCAGCTGCAGTGGAGAATGGTTTGGATAGTGGAGCGGGATGCAGGAAGATCTGCTGCAGCTGTTTGAGCAAAAGATGATGGCATTTTGGAGCAGCGAGGAGATGGTGGGGTTGGAGAACAATGGATACTTAGAAGCTGTATACAGGTTGAGATAAATCCTCATGAATTGATTTAACATGGAGGATGAAAGCCAGGCATGTGTTAGTGATTCCCAGATTTCTGGCTTGACAGGTAGCAAAGTGACAGAACTATTAACACAGCTAGAAAACACTGGAGGAGCGGCAAATATGTGGAAGGGAAGAGGTCATGTTCAGAAGGCAGTGGCTGTGGTGGGAACCAGGACCTAAACTCGGGAGTCTGGTCCAGAGCTCACTCTTACCACCCTCCCATGCCATCCCTAGTGTGGGTTTTGGGGGATTCTGTTTTGATTTTTTGTTTTTATCAGGATGAGGCCTCCTTATGTTGCCCAGGCTGGTCTCGAACCCCTGAGCTCAAGTGATTCTCCCGCCTCAGCCTCCCACAGTGCCAATGTACTATTAGCACTTTGGGAGGCTGCCCCCAAGTGTGTTGATATTACACTGGCACTATGCTATCCCCAGTATGATGAATGGAAATATCAGTAATACGCTCGTAACATTTTCAATTCGCTTAAGCCAATTTATTTTGTCTCCTGCAGAGTCTACGCATTTCAAAGGATGTCTCTTCTGTGGGTAATTCGTTTTGAGCCTCAACTTAGCCATATCTCCCAGTGAATATGAAAACTTTGGCATGTGGATTTCTCCCCGCTACTTGCTTTTCTCACCGTCTTCTTCATCTCACCTCCTTCTTTCCTGCAGTCACCACATCAGCAAGTCTTATAGACTCTGCTGCCAAAATTCATCTGGAGTCCCACTACTTCTCCTCCTTCTCTGTCACTACCATCAGAGTTCAAAATGAATTTTACTGTTGTTTGATTTCCCACCAGAATGCAAGCATTACCAGAGCAGAGACTAGAGCACATCTGTGCTGTGCACTAATGCAATTCCCACTGCCTAGCATAGAACAGGAATTCAGAAACACTTGCCCAATGGATGAATGAGTAGTTGGTAGATCAGTCTCCTGTGAGTGTGCTTAGCATGAATATATCCCCAGAGCCTATTTATTTACTAATCAGATGGGTCACAGGGAGTTTCTGAATCTGAAAAAAAAAAAAAAAAAAAAAAAAAAAAAAAACAGAGAGAGAGAGAAGAGAAACCGACCTAGGAGTGTCATAATTTAACAAGGCTGTGGCCACTCCCATGATGGACACCAACCCGTAGGTGGTGGCTAGGAGCAACTCAGCGGGGCTCAGGTGGGAGTGTGGCAGAAAAGCCAACGTTCCTACCAAACCCACCATTTGGCACCCTGAGTCCCTAGGTCCATTAGATATAACAGATTTTTCTGTCTAGTACTCCCGAAAAATCTGATGTCTCAGAATGAGAACTAAACTGAAGAGGACAAATGATGTTCTATAATGCAGATAAAATGTATAAGGAATGGGTTTAACCTAGAGTCAACATAAGCAGGAAATTCGAATGTCATGTTACAATGCTTATATAGAAAGCCACGGGAGCTAGGATTCCAAGGTCAGTTCATACTATGGGCCAGGTAATAAAGGAAAAGGCAGCTTTGAGTCATTTCCTGGTTTTCTGGTTTCCTTGCATTCCCTTCATACAAGTGTTTTTTTTTTTTTTTTTTTTAGTGTATACACAATTTTTTTTTTTAGACAGAGTCTCACTTCCTCACTCAGGCTGGAGTGCAGTGGCACAATCTCAGCTCATTGCAACCTCCGCCTCCCAGGCTGAAGAGATTCTCCTGCCTCAGTCTCCTGAGTAGTTGGAATTACAGGCATGTGCTAATTCTTTTGCATTTTTAGTAAAGACAGAGTTTCTCCATGTTGGCCAGGCTGGTCTCAAACTCCTGGCCTCAAGTGATTCACCTGCCTCGCCCTCCCAAAGTGCTGGGATTACAGGCATGAGCCATCGCACCCAGCGTTAAATGTATACACAATTTTTTTTTTAATTACTAGAAATTGAGGTGTTTATAAAGTTCCTTGGCAATCCTGATATACCAAGGCCACAATGAAATTATGAGTGTAATACACAGTGGCTTCCAGCTATACTGAAACTAGAAGCATGTGAATTTCATAAAGGAAGTATGATATCTAAATGTTTAAAATAAATAAAACGTTCACTGCTATCCTGGACACTTCTCATGCTTGATGATAGCCCAACATCTTGTAATCATCTTTTCCAACGACTGGCAAATTTCCCCCATTCTAAGTTCATCTCCTTGAAGTAGAAACCAGAAACTCACTCTCCACCCTCCCTTGCACCTGGGTTCCAGACACATGACTTGGTCTCTGCCAAACAGACACAGTCACACCAGAGCTTAGTTCAGATGCGGGTCGTGCAAGGAAGTGGACATAGCCATTGGCAGAGGTGTCCTGCTTAAGGGGCAGCAGCAGCAAAGGCTGTGATGTCCAGGCCTGTGCCAGGCATGTGGTATGAGGTGCCCGAGCTTAGCAATAACAGCAGCGGGGTTTCTGCTGGAAAGGTGATCTCACAGCATGGTGTGGGTGTTGTTCCTGACTGCATTGCCCTTGAGTCTGACTTTCACTTTCTTAGAGATTCTGTGAGCTTCCTGATATGCTTTAATAAATTTCTTCTCTGCTTAACTAGAAGAGGTCCTGGTGTTTGAATCTAAGAACCCTAACAGCTGCTAAAGGAAAAAAACTATACTTTTTTGATCTTTTGGGTTTTTGTTTGTTTGTTTGAGATGGAGTCTCGTTCTGTCGCCCAGGCTGGAGTGCAGTGATTCAATCTCAGCTCACTACAGCCTCTGCCTCCTGGGTTCAAGTGATTCTCCTTTCTCAGCTTCCCAAATAGCTGGGATTACAGGTGTCCACCGCTCCCACCCCCACCCCGGCTAATTTTTGTGTTTTTAGTAGAGACAGGGTTTCACCATGTTGGCCAGACTGGTCTCGGACTCCTGACCTCAGGTGATCCATCCGCCTCAGCCTCCCAAAGTGCAACGACTACAGGCGTGAGCCACTGTCCCTGGCCTGATCTTTTTTTTTTTTTTTTTTGAGATGAGATCTCACTCTGTTGCTCATGCTGATCTCAAACTCCTGGGCTTAAGTGATCTTCCCACCTCAGCCTCCCGATCATGTATTATGAAAATCTGCTCACCAAACTGTCCCTCTGTGTGGTCCTTCGTGCAGTCTGGTGAGCCTGTGCATTTCCTTACTGCATGTTTCTCCCACTTTCCTAAACAACTCTGCTCAGCCTTCCCATGCACCCTCTCCAATTGTCACTCTCAGCCTATGACTTGCTTCCTATTTCAGTGAAAAGATGAAAAGGACTTCCACATGTTTCCACCACCCGTCTTATCACCTATCTGCCTTCCCTCTTGTTCTTGAAGGTGTGCTGTCAATGCCCCTGCCAAATGCAGCCAACCCACTGCATGAGCACCTGGGCTAAATCTCACCCCTTCTTACTTTCTCAAGGACATTCCTCTGAAGTCCCTGTGCTCTCTCCTGCTCCATGAATGTTTCTCTCTCCACTGGATGATTCTCACAATATCTATACATGCTATTATTTCTTCCCATCTTAAAAAATATTTCTGATGACCCCACATCCCTCTAGTGCTACTGCCTACTTCTCTGTTTCCTTGACAGCAAACTCTTTGTATGCATTGTCTACGCAGGCTGCCTCCAATTCCTGTTTCTTGAATTCACTTGAGTAAGCCTTTTGCCCATAACATTTCCACGGAAACTTTCCTTTAGGACCCTCGTGCTGCTAAATCCAATGGTCAATTCCCATTCCTCGTCTTACTTGATTCCTTAGCAGCATCCAGCTGTCTCTTCCTTGAAAAATCCTTTTCACTTGGATTTCAATACACCGGACATGCCTGGTTTTTCTCCTGGCTCGCTGGCCGCTCCTTCTCAGTCTTCCTAGCCAGTTCTTCCTCATTCTCACCCACTCCCCACCCTAAATGTCAGAGTACCCAGGGCTGAATCCTTGGACCTAGTCTCTGTATTCCCCATTTCCACTCATCTCTCAGTGGCCACATGCAGTCTCATGAGTTTTAATGCCACTGACTTGCTCAGGATCCCCAAATGGATATCTCCCTTCTAAGTCCTTCCTTGGGTCAAAGACTCATATATTCAGCTGCCTACTAGGATATGTCAGGAATCTAAAACTCAACTCCTGACTCCACTCCTCCCCAGTGTGTTTCTCCCACAGTCTTCCCCACATCAGGAAATAGCCATGTCATCTTTCTAAATTACTCAAGCCAGAACTCCTCTCTTATACCTCCCACACCCAATCTGTCAATGAATCCTGGAGGTCTGCTTTCATCATATATCTGGAATCTGACTACTTTTCTCCACTCCCAGCTACCAACCTTTCTGACCTAGGTTATGGCAGGAGCCTCTTAACTAGTCTTATTGCCTAGTTCTTACCTCTCAACAGTTAGTTCTCAACATAGCAGCAAAGGGGTCCTTTGAAAACATAAGTCAGCTGGGCATGGTGGCTCATGCCTAGAATCCTAGCACTTTGGAAGGCCAAGGTGGGCGGATCACTTGAGGCCAGGAGTTCAAGTCCAGCCTGGCCAACATGGCAAAACTCCGTCTCTACTAAAAATACAAAGAATTAGCCAGGCATGGTGGTATGCACCTGTAATCCCAGCTATTTGGGAGGCCCAGAAAGGAGAATCACTTGAACCCGGGAGGTGAAGGTTGTAGTGAGCCAAGATCACACCACTGCACTCCAGCCTGGGCGACAGACTGAGAATCTATCTCAAAAATAAATAAATAAATAAACAGACTGGGCGCAGTGGCTCACACCTGTAATCCCAGCACTTTGGGAAGCCCAGGCTGGCGGATCATGTGGTCAGGAGTTTGAGCCCATCCTGGCCAACATGGTGAAACCCCACCTCTACTAAAAATACAAAAATTAGCTGGGCATGATGGTGCATGCCTATAATCCCAGCTACTCAGGAGGCTGAGGCAGGAGAATTGCTTGACCCAGGGAGGCAGAAGTTGCAGTGAGCCGAGACTGCGCCACTGCACTCCAGCCTGGCGACAGAGCAAGACTTCATCTAAAACAAAATAAATAAACAAACAAAACCACAGCGGGCATGCTTCTACCTCAGAGCCTTTGCACTCTCTGTTTCTTCTGCCTGGGACACTCAGATACCCTCGTGGCTGTCTCCCACACCAACTTCAGCTCTTCCCTCAAACATCCCTTGTCATTGAGGACTTCCAGCCCATCTCTGCTCCCCTCTCCCCACCCCTAGCACTCCCTCTCTTTTGTCCCTGCTTTGTTTTTCTCCATGGCACTTATCACCATGTGGAAAACAGAATAATAATGGCCCCCATGGATGAACACATCCTAATTCCTGGAATCTATGAATATGTTATCTTATATGGCAGTGGGGAATTAGGTTGCAGATAGAATTTAATTTGCTAATCATCTGACCTTAAAATAAGGAGATTATTTTGGATTGTCTGGATCGTCCCAATGTAGTCAAAAGGGTCTTGAAAAGTGGAAGAAAAGGCAGAAGAGGATGTCAGAGCAATGCAACGTGAGAAGACTCAACCCATCACTGTAGGCTTTGAAGATGGAGGAAGGGGCCACAAGCCAAGGAATGCAGGAGCCTCTAGAAGGTGAAAAAGGCAAGAAAATAGGTTCTCCCTTATCACCTCTAGGAAAGAGCGTAGCCCTGCTGACTGCTAGATTTTAGTCCATTGAGCTACAATTGCATCAGACTTCCATGGTGAGATAATAAATTATTTGTGTTGTTTTAAGCCACTAAAATGTTGGTAATTTGTCACAGAAGTTGTAGGGGAAAAAGAAACATACTACCTCACAAATTAGATGTCTACTTCTTATGCTGCTTCTTTTCTTTTTTTTTTTTTTTAAGAGATGGAGTCTCACCATGTTGACCAGGCTGGTCTTGAACTCCTAGCCTCAATTAATCCTTCCATCTGTGCCTCCCAAAGTGCTGGGATTACAGGTATGAGCCATCATGCTTGGTTGATATTTACTTCTTCACTTTTTTGTCTGCATTCTCTACCATCAATAGATACAAACCCCCTGATGGCAGAGAGATTTGACTGTTTTGTTTACTACTCTATGCTAGGTGCCTAGAAAAATACCTAGCATATAGTAGGCACTCAATGAATCTTTTGTTGAATGAACGAATAGCTGTGTGTCTGTGGGTATATATTGGGAAGGGATACAGAAGAGAAAAGATGAGGCCACAGTTGTGATGAGGAAAGATCATATGTTTGTGTGTAAAAGAAGTAGGACACTAAATTGAGCCTCTAGAGGCAGATTATTGCCCTGGGCCAAGATTGCTCATTCTTGGGAAAGAGAAGAGCCCCAACAACTTTGCATGTATAAAGCAGGGGTGTGAGGACAAGGTACAACTCGACCTGACTGTAAATTGCCAGACAAAAAATTTCTCCCTTAATAACTCCTTCACACCACGGGAAACGGTGTCCTCCAGTCCAGTCCTCTTCTATTTGTTTATTTATTTATTATTTATTTTTGAGACAGGGTCTCCCTCTGTCACCCAGGCTGGAGTGCAGTGGCACAATCACAGCTCATTGCAGACTTGACATCCTGGGTTGAAGCACTCCTCTTTCCTCAGCCTCCCAAGTAGCTGGAACCATGGGTACACACCACCAGACCTGACTTACATTTTTTCTATTTTTCTGTAGAGTCTTGTAGAGTCTATTTTTGTCTTGCTATGTTTCCCAGGCTGGTCTCAACTCCTGGGCTCAAGTGATCCTCCCCACTTGGCCTCCCAAAGTGCTGGGATTACAGGTGTGAGCCACTGTTCCCAGCCCATCCTCTTCTGAGAGGTCAATGTGGGTTACCAACTTGATTAGAAAGCTGGTCATGCTGGGGAGATGGAACATGGTGCCCCAGATAACTCTGAAGTCTTCCCCTCTTTAGATAACATCCCTTATAAAGGAGGCCATTCTGGTGAGAAAAGCTCTTCTGAGGTCAGGAAATTCATTGTCAACACCATAAATTTTTGATTCAGCTACAAACCCTACCCATTACCAAGGGAGTTAGGGCGAGGGTTGGGTTTCTATGACAACTGCACATATTCAAGAGCCTTTGGAGGCAAGACATCAGGTTCAACATGCAATTGCCTTTCCTCTGCTCGTTTCCCATCATTAAAAGTCCTACAGCTAGTTTGCTTTGGTGGTGTGTGGTGGTCCAAGTCCTCTCTCCAAGTCTATCAGAAGCACTAGGCCTTCAGTTTCATGGAGGAAGTTCACCTAGTGAAATGACGTGACCTGCCTACTCCTTCTTCTCTCCCTCTGCTTTCCCCATTCCTCCTCTTCCGAGCCTTCCCCATACCACCACTCTGGGACCTTTTCTTTCTGACTCAGACTGTTTTGAAAGCCACTTGACTACAACATCGTTTTCTCATTAAAACCACAGAATTGGGTCAGGCTCTGGGATTACGCCCGTAATCCCAGCACTTTGGGAGATCAAGGCAGGTGGATCACTTGAGGTCAGGTACTCAAGACCAGCCGGGCCAACATGGTGAAACCCTGTCTCTACTAAAAATACAAAAATTTATCTGGGTATGGTGGCGAGTGCCTATAATCCCAGTTACTCAAAAGGCTGAGGAAGAAGAATTGCTTGAACTCAGGAGGCAGAGGTGGCAGTGAGCTGAGATCATGCCACTGCACTCCAGCCTGGGCAATAGAACGAGACCCCATCTCAAAAATAAATAAATAAATAACCACAGAATTGAGTTCCTTTTAGCTCTTCATTGTATCATCCATCATAACAAACACCACAGGAACTCAGCACTTCTCTGGGGTGTGTACTCAAATTCAGAGTCAAAGTTTAGATAAGGTTATGTTCTATTGGATTGGACTATAAAGAAATCTTGGAGTTATGTAAATGAATCAAGGATTGAAGTATGGGGTGAATTTGAGTAGAAAGAAGTTGGAATCAGGAAACAACTTGAAGGTCATGGTAGGTGTTAGGAGATAAAAGCCTAGATGGGTGTGGGAGCAGCGGAATGGATCAAAACGGAGGGGAGAGACATTTCATGGGAAGGAAACACTTTGGCAAAAGTATATTAGAGTGGCCAGGCATGGGTTCATGCCTATAATCCCAGCACTTTGGAGGCCAACACAGGCAGATCGCTTGAGCCCAGGAGTTCGAGATCAGCCTGGGCAACATGGTGAAACCCCATCTCTACTAAAAATACAAAAATTAGCCAGGCATGGTGGTGAGCACTTGTGATCCCAGGTACTCAGGAGGCTGAAGTGGGAGGATCATGGTGGGAGGTTGAGAGTACTGTGAGCAGTGGTCGCAGCAGTGCACTCCAGCCCACGTGATAGAGGGAGACCCTGTCTCAAAAAAGGAAAAGAAAAAAGAAAAGTATATCAGAGAAGTAAGGAAAAAGACAATTTAGAGATGATGATGATATTTCCAGCTAGACAACTGGGAGACTGATGTTGCCTTTGATAGAAGTAGAAGAGTTGTGAAACTGGGCCAGTTTTATAGAGAGATTTAGCTTCAGATGTTCTAAGAAGCAGTGCCAGCATATTCATGAGGATAAACAGTGCTCATTCAGTCAACAAATGCTATTGGGCATCTCCTGTGTCAGGAGCTGGAGAGACACCGCAGAAGATTTAACGACATCTGTGATATGGTTTCTGTCCTTAAGAGCCTTGGAGTAGGCACATATATATTTAATAAAAGATATTGAGTGATAAATTTGCATAAGAGGCACACAGATTGCTCTTAGACATTCAGATTAGAGCAAGACTGCATCTGGCTGGAATCAAGTATAGCATGTCAGTGAGAGGAATGCGATAGTAGGAACGCAGCTAGGGATTTTGTTTTTGTGCACTCTTCCTGCAACCTTTTTCATTCAGTCAATGATTTCATTTGTTTTCATTTTATATGATACCCACCAAATTCAACTTGACCCCAAAGAATCCTTTAGAGCTGGTTTCATCCATACCAACATCCAACCCACAACAGCTGAGACCCTGGAAATGTACATGCTCAGTGAAGGGCTGTGTGACGAAGTCAGGGGAATGGCAGCCTGGGTCTGAGGCTCAGGGAAACTTGAACTTTAAGACTGGAGGAGAAAAGAAGCTGTCAAGGTAACTAAATAGGAAAGGCTGTTGTCACAGAATTCAAGAGAAAGGGTGCTTTAAGAATCGGGCATTCAACAAAGTCAAAAGTTACAGAGAGGTTAAAAAGAATGAAAATTAAACAACTAATAGCGTTTACTATGCAAAACCTCAGAGGACAATGTTAAAATCAAATCAACCACAGACAAAGCATTATGATTTTGAAGACGTTTATGATACCCAACGTGTTATTCCTACTCATTCCTATCTATTCACCCACATGCCTCCAGCACTTTTAGTCCATAACTACTAGACTGCAATTGGGTACACACCCCTAACAGGAAGAAATTTGACAAGCAGGGTCAGTGGTAGTTTCGATGGAATGACCCCAAGAAGTTTCATTTTTTGAGATTTTAAAATCAGATCTGGATAGGCCTGTTCCACCAGTAATTTCTTCATTCATGTCTGTGTGGTCTCTACTGATATCTTCAGTTCCAGTGTATCCACAGTTAGCAAAAGGTCCTTAAAAATCATGTCCTTCCACTTCAGGTGTTTTGTTTACAAGAATCTTGCCATGTTTGGGAGATTTGGGGGAGCATCGCAAAGTATTATTCTGTACATAGGTTTCTGTTTTGTTTTGTTTGAGACAGTTTCGCTCTGTCAGCCAGGTTGGAGTGCAGTGACGCAATCTCAGCTCACCGCAACCTCTGCCTCCTGAGTTCAAGTGATTCTCCTGCCTCAGTCTCTCGAGGAGCTGGGATTACAGGCGTGTGGCCACCGTACCCAGCTAATTTCTGTATTTTTATTAGAGACGGGGTTTCACCATGTTGGCCAGGCTGGTCTCGAACTCCTGACCTCAGTTGATCTGCCCACCTCAGCCTCCCAAAATGCTGAGATTACATGCGTGAGCCACCGTGCCAGCCTGTACATAGGTATGATCAGAGCAAAAGTTCTATAACTTTCAAATCACACCCACATCATTGTTTATTATAAATACTAGCCACTTGCAAAACTATATTTTAATTTCTGATTGACTAACCTACTGGCATAAGATTACTCTTCCTAGTTGGCTAGACTGTTACTGCCAGGAGATTTTTTTTTTTTTTAGACAGGTTCTGGCTCTGTTGTCCAGGCCGGCTGGAGTGTAGTGGCGCAATCACAGTTCACTACAACCTTGACCTCCTGGGCTTAAGCAATCCTCCCACCTCAGCCTCCCAAGTAGATAGGACTACAGGTGTGCAACACCACGCTCAGTTCGTTTAAAATTGTTTTGTACAGATAAATGTCTCACCCTGTTGCTCAGGCTGGTCTCTAACTCCTAGACTCAAGCAACCCACCTGCCTCGGCCTCCCAAGGTGCTGGGATTGGCCGGGCGCATTGGCTCATGCCTATAATCCCAGCACTTTGGGAGGCTGAGGTGGGCAGATCACCTGAAGCCAGAAGTTCAAGACCACCCTGGCCAACATGACAAAACGCCGTCTCTACTAAAAATACAAATGTTAGCCAGGCATGGTGGCGGACACCTGAAATTCCAGCTACTCGGGAGTCTGAGATAGGAGAATTGCTTGAACCCGGGAGGCAGAGGTTGCAGTGAGCTGAGATCGTGCCACTACACTCCAGCCTGGACGACAAGAGTGAAACTCCATCTCAAAAAAAAAAAAAAGAAAGAAAGAAAAGAGCATAACTATAACTTTGGAGTCAAGCTTCCAGAATTCAAATTCTGGGGCGCCTCTTGCTGGCAATGCAACCTCTCAAATTCCTTACTTTGACTAATAATATAGGGTAATTGTAGTGTGCCAACCATAAGATTTTTGCAAGGTCAATGAAATGATACAAGTCAAATTGTAATTAGAACAGTATCTAGTGAGTTCCCAATAAATCTTAACTATTATTGTGAAATACCCCATATGTATGTTCGATATTATTGAAATGTCATTTAAGCACTGAAAAAAATACTGTTTTTAAATAATATTTTGAGAGTGTAGTTTTAATACAAAGTAAGGGCAGAACAAATGTCTGCTTATCAACCAGGGAGCCCTAGAAAAAGAAGTTTCACCTAAAAGAAAGATTTTTAGACATCACCCCTACCCCAAACTGCATCTACACAAAAAGCTTCTCCCAGTTACAGTTATTTTGGTGAATTTGGCAACCATAGTCACACAAATGCTGGAGGAAGCCAGGATCTGGCTGCTCCTGTGTGTAAGGGAGGCAGAGGCCTTGGCTGTGGCCCATGGCTAAAGCTCAGGGCAAATCAGGTCACAGGCCCGCCTGTCCTCCCACCTCTGGGGTTATAGTGTAAATACAAAATTAGATTAAGCATCATTTTCTGCAGATGTAGCTTCATATAGACAGTCTCTATGTGTTCAGGCAAAGACCATATTGGAGGGCCTTCTCTCCACAACCCAGTGCTAATGCTAGTCAGGTGTGGGGGTGCTGAGCACCCCTAATGTGCATTCCTGGCCCCTGGATGGATCTTGCTTCATCAGCACGATTTCCCCTCTCCTAACAACTCTCTGGTTGCTAAGAGATTGTTTTCAGATCTAAGGGCTCACTCTTTGTCCTATTCCAGACCACAGCAGGGTTTACTTTTCCTCTTATGAGTTTGCCAGGAGCAAAAAGTAACATCCCAACCTCCTGTCAACTCAACAAGAGATTTATTGCAATTCACTAAAAGGACACTTGTTACTACAGGAATACCATATGCTTCAGCAAAGATAGGATCCCAGCTTGCCGCTGGCCTCTGCAAACAGTCAGGGGCCTGCCAACACAGCCTTTTTTGGTTGTACAGTCATTAACAGTGCAGCCTCCAGACCCAGGAATGTTTCCAAGGTGCAGCTGGCACTCAGATAGTGAGGTCATCTCTACAGCAGTTGTTCCCAACTGGTTGCAGCAACCACAATAGGCTTTTTGTTTGGATTGCTGGACCCCCTGCTCAATGGTCACCCTCCTTTCCTTTCTTACCAACAGAATCTTAATACTATTAGGGGCAACGTTGTTCTCAGCTAAAAATACTACATCTCCCAGCCTGCCTTGCATGGTCAAGATCGGTGACTTGCAAGGTTAAGTCCCCCAGAGATTTATGGGAAAGTTTTGCTTTCCTGATATACATGCTGCCCTTCACCCTCTCTGTCCATCTCTCTTCAGTGTTTGGATTTTGTGAAGGCTAATTTGGCTGATTCTAGGTTTCCTTTCAATTCCTTCCCAAGTTATAATTATGTTCAAAGGTTTTGAGACTGCTGGAAGTCTGATTTCAAGGCAATAAGGGAATTCCTGTATATGTATTGAATACTTTTTAAAAAATTTATTCATATAGTTTGATCTGAATATTCTAAGTGAAAATGATTAAACATCTGTCCTTTTTCAAAGTTACTAGTTCATACCCAAACATAGAACTAGGAAATTAATTACAGAAAGATCAAAAAGTTTGAGGAATGAGGAATTTATTTCAATAAAGGGAAAGCATTAATTTTGCTACAGTGGGAAAAAATGAACTCAAGAATTGCTACATTTGACTGTATCCCCATTTATCTCTGCACAATGTCTTTATCTCAGTATCTCAATTCACTCTTAAGTATTGATTGAGAAATATACCACGTTGGCTGATGGCTTGACATATCTGATTTAGGAAGACTTCCACAACCACTCCTCTCTTTTTTCTCCCAGTAAATAGTTTTGATTTTGACACTTGCCATATTGGAAATGACAGGTGCCTGAGGGCAAGTGCATCAAAGCAGTTAGGATCCAAATGTTTGCTAAGGATTATTTTTTTAATGAAGCAGAATGTAGTTTTACTGAATCCTTAAAATGCAGAACCCAGTGAATCTCCTTTATTGTGAAACAAAACTACTCAAATGATTGCAAACCCGAGAAGCACTTAAACATTTAGTACAAACATATTTATTTCTCAAATTCTGACATTTTTGTGAAGTACACTTAACATCTAAATATCCCTCTTCCTTCTTCCCTTTTACAACATACATTTCAACCTTTTCATTTATAGAATGAAGACCTTAAGGAAAAGCCTTAATCACATCCCCATAAAAGAAATAAATACATATTTGTTTCTAGAATCAATCTAACTGAATTGACTAAATCTTGATAGAGGCTCCAACCTTACTCACACATTAGGGGATGGATGATGTTTTGTTATCAACACATTCTCATTAAGGTAGCTAAACAGTCAATTTAATTATTCAAATGCTTTTCTTAAGTTCCTACTATGTGCAAAGTATTGTTCCAAAGTAGACACTCTTCCTTAGATATAAAGTGGGCTGCTGAAGTCATAACTTCAGAAGTATAGAACTTTTGATACATCCAAAATATCCTAATGACAAGAAAAGTTTGCTGCTGCTGCTGTTGCTGCTGCTTCCAGAAGTGCCCAGTTTATTTCTAAGGAATAGCTTAGGCACTGGAAGAATATAATTTAAACTTAAGCATTAATAAAAGATGGAGTTAAGGAATGGTTGTTCCTTTATCCCACGACACAACTAACAATATGAAGTACATCCCAGTGATCTAAAATGCTAGCATCTGGCCAGGCGAGGTGGTTCACGCCTGTAATCCCAGCACTTTGGGAGGCCAAGGTGGGCAGATCACTTAAGGCCAGGAGTTCAAGACCAGCTTGGCCAACATGGCGAAAACCCATCTCTACTAAAAATACAAAAAATTAGCTGGGTGTGCTGGTGTGCACCTGTAAACCCAGCTACTCAGGAGACGGAAGCAGGAGAATGGCTTGAACCCAGGAGTCGGAGGTTGCAGTGAGCCGAGATCAAACCACTGCACTCCAGCCTGGGTGACAGAATGAGACTGTCTCAAAAAAAAAAAAAAAAAAACTGCTAGCATCTGGGTGAGGCAGTCTAGGAGATGACCTCAGCTTGAAAATAAACCAATATACATTTCAAAATAAACCAGGATACAGACAATTGCAATTTATAGAAAAAACAAAAATATAGAAACATCACCTCCTCTCCCCAACCCCAGTACTGAAATTATACTTCCTCAGACATACTGCCATCATTGGGAAGGATGGGGGTAAATTGGATACATTTATAGCATATTAAATAATTAAGTAACAGAGGCACAGTTTTGCATGTATGGCCCCGCAGACTTTTCAACTTATTTTTCAACATTACAGATGTTAGGAATGGAAATTGAAAGAATTG
>PVKP010016246.1:0-48605 GCA_004027715.1 Plecturocebus donacophilus
TTGGATCCATTGCTGGTGAGCTGGTGTGATCTTTTGGGGGGTGTTAAAGAAGCTTGTTTTGTCATATTGCCAGCACTGTTTTCCTCGTTCCTTCTCATTTGGGTAGACTACATCAGAGGGAAGATCTGGAACTCAAGATCTGCTGTTCAGATTCTTTTGTCCCACAGGGGTGCTACCTTGATGTGGTGCTCTCTCTTTCCCCCTGAGATAGGGCATCCTGAGAGCCAAACTGCAGTGACTGTTGTTTGTCTTCTCAATCTAGCCACCCAGTGGAGCTACTGGGCTCTGGGCTGGTACTGGGGAGTGTCTGCAAAGAGTCCTGTGATGTAATCCTTCTTCAGATCTCTCAGCCAGGGATACCAGCACCTGCTTCAATGGAGGTAGCAGGGAAGTGAAGTGGACTCTGTGGGGGTCCTTGGTTATATTTTTGTTAAGTGTGATGGTTTTGTGTTGACCTCCAGCCAGGAGGTGGTGCTTTCAAGAGCACATCAGCATATCAGTATAGGGAGGATTAGGCAGTAGGTGGGGCCATAGGGCTTCCAAGGGATTATGTACTTTGTCTACCAGGTCAGCTAGAGAAAGATCATCAGGTGGGGGCAGGCTTAGGCATGTCTGAGCTCAGGCTCTCCTTGGGTGGGGCTTGCTGTGGCTGCTGTGGGTGTTGGGGGTGTGGTTCCCTAGCCAATGGAGTTATATTCCCAGGGGGATTATAGTTGCTTCTGTGTGTCACACAGGTCGCTAGGGAAGTGGGAGAAAGCCTGCAGCCACAGGCCTCACCCAGATCCCAAGCCCACAGCCTGAAAGGCTGATCTCATTCCCAAGGTGACCCCCACCCCCTACCCCCCACCAATAGCAGCGAGTGTATTTCCAGGTAGCTGGTGAGCAGGGCTGAGAATTTTCTGCAGGCTCCAAGCCTCTCAGCTGAGAAAGCAAGCAACTCACAGTTCCTCAGCTGTCCCACGGAGACTGCAGCAGCCATCCACCTCCTTTAAAGGGTCTGTGGATTCTCACAGCTTTCCCAGTAAGTTCTTGTGGTAGTTCTTAGAGCAAAAGTTCATGGTGTGTGTCTACATGTGCTTCTCTGCCCATCCTAGTGGGAGCTGCAAGTTAGTTCTGCCTCCTAACTGCCATTTTCCCTCTATTAGAAGACTCTTGAAGTGAGAGTACCCTTGAAAAAATATTGGTGACTCTTGGAACTTGATGAGGTAAACACAATTGAGCCCTTTCCAATCTAAGCTTCCATGGATCATCTTTCTTCTGCCCAGGTAAATAACCTCTCAGATTGCATTCCCTGCCTTTGGTAGCAGCTCCCTGTTGACTTATTCAGGATCTGATTGGGTTAAGATGCCTTGCATCTTTTCTGGGACTATATAAGATGTTTTGTCTTTTTTTGGCAAGTCCTTTCTATTAGAAAGACAGTTTGTCTTTCTGGTCCTGGTAAGTGCACTCTTGGTTTCAGTTTTGTTCTGACTTGTTTGTGTATGCTTATACTTTTGTTTGTTGCTTGATTATTTTCTTTCTCTATTTCTGAACATTTTTTGAATGAAAAATTTACTCTCTCAAAAGGTAGGCACCAATTGATGCTTTAAAAGACATTGGGGCGATTGCCACCATTCTACCAGGGATGTCAGTTTCCAAAGAAAAAAATGACTTGTGTCAGGATAAACTAGTACACAGGTAGCCAAGTTACCACTAGGGGGCCTGCCAGTCTCAAGAAAAATTTTGTGCATATAGGGAAAACTTGGTCATGGGACAGGCAATGAGAGCGCAGTCTGCTTGCCAAGTAAAACAAAAATCCGGTGCCAGGTACACTGTAAAACAAAACACCAGTGCAAACGCCTATCATTCCCTGACAGGGCTCCGCTCATAGGGCTTTTCTTTTGCTCTCAAGAGATGAATAAACAGAATGGAATTCCAAAATTCTAAAGCATGTAATTATGATCTTCCTTCTGGTACCCTTGCTGGCTCTATGTTTAAGAAATTATGATCCTAGGTGGGGTGGGGGGAGGGGAGGGACAGCAGGGGGCAGGGGGCGGTGGGGAGGGATAACACCGGGAGAAATGCCTGATGTAGGTGACGGCGGGGAGGGGGGATGCTTGGGGAATGGAGACAGCAAACCACCACGGCATATATGTACCTATGCAACAGTCCTGCAGGATGCAGGATGTGCACATGTACCCCAGAGCCCAAAGTACAATAAAAAAAAATTATGGTCCTCTCACTTGTGCATGTGTCTAAATCAATGGCTATAGCACACCCAAGCTAATTTAGATCCTCAGTGATACTGTGGGGCATTTGAGCTCTCCAAACTTGTTTTGTTAGAACAAAATTAGAAGACAGTGGTCCTAATATTAAACAATCTGAATGGGAGATATACTTTAATTGGTATCTCGAAGCTTCTAAGTACATTCAGGATTCTACAATTGCCTCCTTATGAGATACCATGTCAAAATTAACTGAGACAAATAGTTAAGGAAGGGCAAAGCCTGAGGAGCCCAGCCTTGTTCCTCGTTGAAGGAGACCTCCTCTTCTCTTTCCCCTGTTCCTCCTCTCTATCCTCCTTTGAGCGGATTACCTTTCCCTCTGGATTCTTCAGCTCCCACTACCCCTGAACCTGGTCCTGTTAAAACGTGTCCCTTTAAAGTTAAATTCACTGATCATTCCTCTAAATCCTAAATTTCTTTTGTTTCTTGGAGCGAGGCTGAAATTTAAGCCATTGCCACAGATTTCCTAAAGGTCACGGAGGACCTTTGCAACGTGCTGATAAAATTAACACAGTATTATAATTCAGACTTATCATCCAGGTCTTTCTCACCTATGCCAGTTGGTTCATACACTTTCTGTGAAGGCCAGGCCCAATATTGAATGACCAAGTCTCCTTGGTGTGACCTTCAGAGGGATTTAGGCAAAAACACCCCCAAAAACTATGACAGAGCCTGAAGCATAGTGAGCAAGCAAGCAAACGAAACCCCCACTCCACCCCCCCGCCAAATTCATGAGGCTATTCTTGAGGCTTTTTCTGAAACCTGAGACTGGAATAAAATCCAAGACTGTAAAAGAACCTAATGAACCAGATTGTGATTATTACAGTTGGTTCCAGGTTGTATTTGTGAAAAAATCCTGGATTACCTACGGATGCCGAATCTACTCAGGTAGCCTGTAATCCTGAGTTCGTGAATGACCTTTCTCAAGAACTTTCTCAGCTCTTCAAAAGAGCACACATGGAATGAAAAACTTTGCCCATTTCTGATTTAGTTAATCTGGCAAATCAGCTTGCCTGCACCCCTGAGGACAGTACTAAAAAGAAAACTAACATTCTTAATTACAGCAAATGAAAGTTCCCAGACATAACACTAGGCAGAGACTCCCTGGGCTATCCTAGCATTCCAGATGGCTAGAAGAGAGATTGCTGCAAGAGAAAGAGAGAATTTTATTCTCAAGTCCCCCTATCTCCTTTCCCATCTGGGACCACTGTCAGTGAAGGGGCACCGAGGACTTACAGAGGATTTTCCCAGTTCTCCCACTTAATTGTCAGGATGAAATTTGGAGTATGGTCTTAACTGTGCTCGTAGATGCCACAGCAGTATTTTTCGTTCTTAATCTCCCTAGCCTCAGTCAGCCCCTGCCTCAGAGTAATAAAATTACAAGTGATGAAAGTTTCCAACAAGCTGCTGGACGCTCTTGTTTCACACCCCTTTTCTTTTCATCTTGGCCTTCTCTCCAAGACACCCACACCTTTTGCTCGTTAATTCTGCCCCACTCTACCGCCTTGGATGTGATTTTCTGGAAAAAATACCATGCTATACTTTCTTTTTCTTAAAAGAGGGAAATAATTTTAGAATTCGATAAACTCAACTGTCCTGAATCAACAGACTCCCCCATTTCTGTCAGTTGTTATGTCATTCCCTGTTCAGAAAACAAAAATAATGTCACTCATTTAGTGCTGAATCAAATACCTGTCTCTTTATAGGCAAAATCTTTCACTGATACTTTCAAATTTCATAATGTGCCTCTTATTAAAATCCAGATTAATCTATTAAAAGCCTTGTTTAATATTAAACAGCCACTAAACCGGATGACTCTACAAGGTATTAAACCTATTATAAAAGAATATAAAAAACAGCCTCATTATTCTCTGAACTAGTCCTTGTAGTACCCTGACCCTATCAACTAATATAACAAACAACCATGGGAGGAGGTTTGTTCAGGAACTCTCTCTGAGTAACAAACCATATTATTATTACAAAGCACCCAGTGGTTCCAAATCCCCATACTGTATTAAACCCTATACCCATTGACAGCAGATGTTTCACCATTATTGATCTGTGTAGTACATTATTCTTTATTCCAGGGGGTCAAGCCAACCAATATCTTTTGCCTTCACCTGGGAAGGCCAACAGTTCACCTGGACAGTAGTGCCTCAGGGTTTTACTGAAAGTGCTTCCTGTTTTCTCAAATATTAAAAGCAGACTTAGAGGATGTAATTTTTCTCCAAGGCTCTGCTTTCCTACAATATGTGGATGACTTCCTTATTTACTCTCCTTCACAGGTAGCCTATGAAAAAGACAGTGTACATCTAGTAAAGCAACTGGCTGCTTAAGGTCATAATGTCTGTAAAGAAAAACTATAGGGAGTAATAACTCAGGTGAAATAATAAGGTCATTTAATTTCAAAGAATGAATTACGTTTAGAACCAGACCAGATTCAAGGCATTTTACAATTTCCTCAGCCCAAAATAAATGCCAACTTTGTGAATAGGTTTCTTGGACTCTAGTTACTTTTGAAACTGAATTACTAGCTTTTCTTTTCTGGCCCAAGTCCTATGCACTTTTTTATTTTTCATGGAGTCTTGCTCTGTCTCCCAGGCTGGAGTGCAGTGGCATGATCTCAGTTCACTGCGACCTCCATCTCCCAGGTTCAAGTGATTCTCCTGCCTCAGCCTCCTGAGTAGCTGGGATTACAGGCATGTGCCACAATGCTTGGCTAATTTTTTGTGTGTTTTTAGTAGAGACAGGGTTTCTCCATGTTGGCCAGGCTGGTCTTGAACTCCTGACCTCAGGTGATCCACCTGCCTCAGCCTCCTAAAGTGCTGGGATTACAGGCATGAGTCACCACACTCGGCCCCTATGGGGTTTATATAAATTTACCAAACCTGACCCCATTACTGGGACAAAATCATAAGGGTAAGTTTTTAAAAAGCTGAAGGAGAAATTGCTACATTTTCCAGTTCTAGGTAATCATAATTATAAACTCCCCTTTTTTTCTCTTTGTCTATGAGAAGGAAGAAAATACTTCAGGGATCTTAACCCAAAAGCATGGAGGCCCACATCATCCTCCAGGATACTACAGTTGACAACTGGGTTCCATCTCCTGTGGATTCCCTCTCTGCCTAGGAATTACTAGCAGTCCCTGCTGCATCTCTGTTAGTCAAGGCAACTGAGGAGATAGTCATGGGATCCCAACTGTGTTTTTGCCTCATGCCATGGAAGCCGTTTTGCACACTCATCACACTCCGCATTGTTCTGTTAGGTGACCAACCTCCTATGAGCTTCTCCTACTTACTGTTCTTCATATATTCAGTCATGCTGCAATAACCTTAACCCTGTGGCTCTGTGGCCCTCTCCTTCAGATGAAACACCACGTGGCTACTTAACTCTGACAGAACAGCTTATAATTCTTTGGGAGCGATTCCCCTGGACAATGCTGAGTTGTCCTGGTTTACAGGTAGCTTACATTTAAAGAATGACTGTGGCAAGTATTGTGCAGGCTGTGCAATCATGACTTGTTTTGAGATTGTGAAAGCAGCTTCTTGGCCATTAACTACTTCAGCCCAGCAGGCAGATCTGTTTGCCCTCACTTGAGCCTGACTCCTTGATCAAGGAAAGACAATGTTTATGTAAGCGATAGGTAAGTGATGTGGTTTGGCTCTACGTCCCCACCCAAATCTCATCTTGAACTGTAGTTCCATAATTCCCACATGTTGTGGGAGGGATGAGGGACCCAGTGGTAGATATTGAATCATGGGGGCAGTTTCCCCCATACTGTTCTCATGGTAGTGAGTAAGTCTCATGAGAGCTGATGGTTTATCAGGGGTTTCCACTTTTGCATCTTTCTCATTTTCTCTTGCCGCCACCATGTAAGAAGTGCTTTTTGCCTCCCACCATGATTCTGAGGCTTCCCCAGCCATGTGGAACTGTATCTAATTAAACCTCTTTTTCTTCCCAGTCTTGGGTATGTCTTTATCAGCAGCATGAAAGTGGACTAATGTGGTAAATTGGTACTGGGAGTGGGGCACTGCTGAAAAGATACCTGAAAATGGGGAAGCAACTTTAGAACTGGGTAATAGGCAAGAGGTTGGAACAAACTGTTCCAAACTGGAGGGCTCAGAAGATGACAGGAAAATGTGGGAAAGTTTGGAACTCCCTAGACACTTATTGAATGACAAAAATATTGATAATGATATGGACAATGAAATCCAGGCTGAGGTGGTCTCAGATGGAGATGAGTAACTTGTTGGGAACTGGAGCAAAGGTGACTCTTATCTCGTTTTAGCAAAGATACTGGTGGCATTTTACCCCTGCCCTAGAGATTTGTGGAAATTTGAACTTGAGAGAGATGATTTAGGGTATCTGGTGGAAGAAATTTCTAAGCAGCAATGCATTCAAGAAGTGACTTAAGTGCTGTTAAAGGCATTCAGTTTTAAAAGGGAAGCAGGGCATAAAAGTTTGGAAAATTTGCAGCCTGACAATGTGACAGAAAATAAAATCTTATTTTCTGAGGAGAAATTCAAGCTGGCTGCAGATATTTGCATAAGTAATGAGGAGCTGAATGAGGGAAGTGTCTTCAGGGCATGTCAGAGACCTTTGCGGCAGTCTCTCCCATCACAGACCTGGAGGTCTAGGAGGAAAAAGTGGTTTTGTGGGCAGGGCCCAGGGTACCCATGCTGTGTGCAGTCTAGGGACTTGGTGCCCTGTGTCCCAGCCACTCCAGCTGTAGCTGAAAGGGGCCAACATAGAGCTCAGGCCATGACTTCAGATAATACAAACTCCAAGCCTTAGCACTTCTATGTGGTGTTGAGCCTGTGGGTGAACAGAAGTCAAGAATTTAGGTTTGGGAACCTCCACCTAGATTTCAGATGCATGGAAATGCCTGGATGCCCAGGCAGAAGTTTGCTGCAGGGGTGGGGCTCTCGTGGAAAACCTTTGCTAGGGCAGTGCAGAAGGGAAATGGGTTGGAGACCCCACAGAGTACCTACTGGGGCACTGCCTAGTGGAGCTGTGAGAAGAAGGCCACTGTCCTCCAGATCCCAGAACTGTAAATCCACACACAGCTTGCACCATGCACCTAGAAAAGCCACAGACACCCAATGCCTGCTTGTGAAAGCAGCTGGGAAAGAGGCTGTTTCCTGCAAAGCCACAGGGGCAGAGCTGCCCAAGACTATGGGAACCCACCTCTTGCATAAGCATGACCTGTATGTGAGACCTGGAATCAAAGGAGATTATTTGTAGTTTTAAGATTTGAGTGCCTCATTGGATTTCAGACTTGCATGGGTCCTGTATACCCTTTGTTTTGGCCAATTTCTCCCATTTGGAATGGCTGTATCTACCCAATACCTGTACCCTCATGTATCTAGGAAGTAACTAGCTTGCTTTTGATTTTACAAGATCATAGGTGGAAGAGACTTGCTTGTCTCAGATGAGACTTTGGATTGTGGACTTTTGCATTAATGCTGAAATGAGTTAAACTTTGGGGGACTGTTGGGAAGGCATTATTGGTTTTAAAATGTGAGGGCAAGAGATTTGGAGGGGACAGGGGTGGAATGGTATAGTTTGGCTCTGTGTCTGCACCCAAATCTCATCTTGAATTGTATTCCCATAATTCCCATGTGTTGTGGGAGGGATCCAGTGGGAGATAATTGAATCATGGGGGTGGTTTCTCCCATACTGTTCTCATGGTAGTGAATAAGTCTCATGAGATCTAATGGTTTTATCAGGGTTTTCTGCTTTTGCATCTTCCTTATTTTCTCTTGCTGCTCCCATGTAAGAAGTGCCTTTTGCCTCCTGCTGTGTTTCTGAGGCCTCCTCAGCTACGTGGAATTGTAGGTCCAATTAACCTCTTTTTCTTCCCAGTCTCAGGTATGTCTTTATCAGCAGCATGAAAATGGACTAATACAGTAAGCCTCTGGGGTTGTTCCTAATTTTGGTATGGTGTGGAAACAGAGGTTTCCTCACTTCCAATGGAGACAAAATAAAGAATGGCCCTTATGTACAAGAATTGTTAGATGCTATACAGTTACCTGATGTCCTAACCATGATCAAAGTTTCTGGCCATTCAAAATTAGACACTATGGAATCTAGGGAAAATCACTTTGCTGATAATGCAGCAAATAATGCTGCTCTTAAAATATCCTACAAATTTGCATCACGGCCTAGATAGAAAGTTTCCCCAAAATAATTCTGAAACAATTACTACAGAGGCACAGAATTAGGCAACTGGAGTTAAAAAAAAAATTGAAAAACTAGTGGATGCTGATTAGCCACTAAAGATATACTTTGGTTTGGGCCAAATAAACAAACCTGTCCTGCCAGACTCCGTGAAATTTCCATTATTTACTACTGCACATAACTTAAGGCACTGGACTACATAAACATAATTACTTCTATAAGACAATACTGGTGGGGTTCCATCAATAATGAAGCCAAAACAATTCTTATTTTAGCCTGTCCTACATTCTCTAAATCCAATCCTGGGAAAGCAGGGTGCATAACCCGGGACATTTTAACCTCCCTAATGGGCCATTTAAAGTTTGGCAGATGGATTTTATCCAGCTCTTAAATTTTCATTTGAGAGAAAACTCTCTACAGACTTCTCAACCTAACTAGGGGAAATCTAAATCTGGCAGGGGAGGTCTTTAATTTTTTTTTTTTTTTTTTTTTTTTTTTGAGATGGAATCTTGCTCTGTTGCCCAGGCTGGAGTGCAGTGGCACGATCTCTGCTCACTGCAATTTCCGCCTCCTGGGTTCAAGTGATTCTCCTGCCTCAGCCTCCCAAGTAGCTGGGACTACAGGCACGTGCCACCACGCCCAGCTAATTTTTGTATTTCTTAGTAGAGATGGGGTTTCACCATGTTGGCCAGGATGGTCTTGATCTCTTGATCTTGTGATACACCTGCCTCAGCCTCCCAAAGTGCTAGGATTACAGGCGTGAGCCACTGCGTCCGGCCAGGTGAAAAAAGTTCTAAAACACCTAAAATATTTTTTATTTTAAGTAAATGCAATAATAAATTGGGCTTAACACTACAGCTGACCACCAATAATGAATGTTAATTTTCTCTACCTTTTCCATCAGTGATGCGTTTTGAAGCAGAACTTGTGCAAACACTTCTGAATTATGGTGACTACTGGCAGCTTGGCATATTGGTTATATTCCCAATTCAAAAGCAATAAACTGCCCTAGGATACAGCAACACATCTGTTCTGGCTTGAGCTGGAACCAGTAACGAAATGGCAATGAATGAGTGAGTTGATGTGTGAGTAGATAAAGAAAAACAGATCAGAAAATACTTTACTCTTCACTCATTTAGATATTGACTCACAGAGTGACCCTTCATGAGGGGCTTATGTAGCTGCCTTTGGCATCCCAGATTCCTTTGCAGAACAACAGAGTGCCCCCCCACCCCTTGCTGCAAGCACAGAGTTACTTTGTCTACAGGCTTAGCCCCGACCTTTTCCAGAGCCAAAACCCGAACAGGGATAGAATCTTTGTTGTTGGTTGGATAAAGCATGTCTTGGTAGCCTTGGCACACTCGTGAACTGCTGTACGCTCTCATCCCTGCTATGGTGATGTGATCTGTGGTACTGAGTGCCTGCCTCAGTTTCCTTGCTGGCACCCCAGTTCTGTTGTTCAGATCCCTGAAGATATGCCTAGTCTTTTTAGGCCCATCCTCCAGAGAGGCCAACATTGTCATTTATGTTCTTAGCCACGGGCCGGTGACACTTCTCTGAATGGCTTTTCCTCAAGAAATGGCAAGCTCCCTTGTCTGTTGGGAAGTGTTTCATCTCAGTCTGTCCTACTAGTCTACCCCATCTTTCAGATCAGGTTGCTTTGGTTTCGGTCAGTCGAAAGCAGACTGGTGTGCACTGTATTGATTTGAATATGCAAATAGACCAGACATCAATCACATTGGAAATATGGACTTTATTTGAGGTCATTTCCCTCTAGCCAAGCCAGTGCTAAGATTCATGACCTTTTCCAGTGAAGCACCTCACTTAGTTTAGAACAAAGCTTGCTGCATTTTTGAAAATAGAATATGTGATTTGTTCACAAGTTTACAAAATGCTTCGGAAAATTGGTAATTATTGATATTTCAAGTAACCAGTGTACGTCCTTCTCAAAAGTGAACATGAATTCTTTCACAGTGTGACAATAGAACAACCTTTGTCAGAGGGGAGGAATCAAAATATCCTAGAACCACGCCCTCCAGCACTTGATTTTGGCACATATATAACACACAACTCTTACATGGAAATTTTAAGAGTAAACAAAAATTATTCTATTTTCTCACAGATGGAAAGTGGAAGAGTTAAAGAATTAAATTCACTTAGGTTTTGAATTCTTGTTAAAGAATTAAATTCACTTAGGTTTTGAAGGAAGAAATAAACCCATCAATGTTGTGTTGGTTACTATCTTTGAATCCAAGAAGTGTGTGTGTGTGTGTGAGAGAGAGAGAGTGAGAGAGAGAGAGAGAGAGAGAGAGAGAGAAAGAGAGAGAGAGACAGACAGAAGCACTGACAGAGTTTTGAAGGGGACAAACATTCAAACCATAGCGGAAGCTTTGCTATGTCTATGACATTTTAAACCCAGATATGAAAAAGGCCAAAATAAGTCCTCAAATATTATTATCTCAAGCTATAAGTACTTTTTTATTTGTTCTATATACCTATATATCTCACCCCTAAAATCACAAACGGCATGATAAATGACCATATTCCTCAAAATATCAATTTCAGAGAACTTGAAGCTTTTCAATTTTGAGTCATTTTTTTTTCTGGATTTTGTGTGACAACTTGATTCTTTCTCTGTTTGCAAGTTTGCTTTCTTTTGTTCATTTAGTTTTCTTTCCCTTCTCTTCCTTCTTTCCTTGTTTCATTTCTTCCTTAAGAACTATTCTTATTTGATAGAACCATATCAAAGTTTGTCAACAAAGCAATAAAACCTCAAAAAAAAGGATGATTATCTCTGTCTCTTCTCCTTTTGCATTTCCTCTTGATCACCAGACAGAAGAAACATAAGTTATTTCCTTTGGGCTACCTGGTGAGTAGGGCTGAATAAGATCCCTTTGAGTGGGATATGGTTCTACCTAAATTCCGGGAGCCCAGCAGTCATAGGCTTTCTATTTAATCATAGTTGGAGTCAGTATTCTTTTTTAACCTCCCTGGGATTTATCCAAAGTGTGATTAAGGCGGAGAAAACAGAGGGTAGAACAAAAGAGAGACTGAGGGTACTTTGAGATCTCTTCTTTGTTATTCACCCTCTAGGGTTCCCAGGACAAATATCCTCCCACAGAACATCTTTCCCAGTAGAATCAAGGGGAAAATTGGACAATTAATCCATGTTTTATGGATATCTTTAACTGGAGATTACCGGTTCGATCTCCTACTCCCTAGAGTTTTCTTCTTAGTTAATTAAGCTCTTCAATTCTCAGATCTGGGGCTGTAAACAAGAATGAGTTTGCACTTGTAGCTTTTTTTCTTGATGCTTGAGAAATGTCTAGGATCTTGGAAGCTGGTTTTTAGGTCACATAATGAGAACTTAGGACACACTTATCCACCAAACATTGGATCACAAATGCAGGGAAGGTAAGCAAGGGGGATGGAATACATATTTTTTCCCTCTGAGCGATAGATGAGTTTATAAGTGGATATAGAAGAGGAAGAAGCAGAAGGCAGGAGTGGCATGGTGAGAAGAGATTGAGAGAATAAAAAAAGGCACACACACAGAGATGGGGAGAGCAAGAGAGAAAAGAATGGAATGGAGAGATATTGAGGGGCAAACATAGGATGAGAGAAAGGGGCAAAAGGAGAAAAAGATGAATGAAAAGAGAGACTGACATACTGGAGGAATTTTTTTCTGCCTTGGATCCTGACATAGAAAACCAGATGTGAACAGCACAGAATCCTATCATTCCCAAGTTGTTTAGGTGTTTAAATCAAGAATTTTAGGAAGCCCTTCTACACTTTGAAAATGTTTCCTTCATTGTCTATAAAAATTATTCAATTGCCAATATTTGGGATAATTTTTGTTTGATGACAAGCATATTACTGTCTGTTTAGTCAAGACAACACTAATATGGTGGCTTATCTGTGGTAGGTTTCAAGGGTCTGGTTGTTGAATGATTGCATGTGCCTTATAAGGACAAATGTCTCCCCAAAGTGGTCACTTGTTTAGTTCCTGACGTCTGCCTGTGTCAGAACTGTCAGAAGTCATGACCTTTGAAGCAATCAGCAGGTACCTGAAGATGAAAAGAAGAATGGAGTTTAAAACGATCGTTAAAGGAGAAAACACTTAGGAGGCTAGGCCCACGGCAAACCAAGTCATCTCTTTACATCTTGTTGAACACTCAAGTTATCCTCTTACCATTGGCTTTGAGCCTTCATAGGCTGCTGAAGGACTGGCACTTGACTGCCTGATAAATTATCCAGCTCATCCCCAAATACAGTCTGCAGCAAGGCATCGCATTTATCTGCTGGGCATCAGAATATCAGCTACTTATGTCAGAACAAACCTCTCTCCTGAATTTCTTGTTTGTTTTCCCTCCCTGATAAGTAGCACCTGTTTCTCACCTGTCTGACTGAGAACTTCAGCAGTAGAATGATCATTTTCCCTCAGTGCTCATATGTGTTCTATATTGCTGCTCTTGGTTTGCCACCAGTTTTATCCTCAATTTCACATCTTTGTCTAAGGAATCCACATCTGGAGTCCAGCAAAGGAATTGATATAAATGATTTTCTCCTGCATGTAAAAGGATGTAAATTCCTCTGCCCCTCTCCAGGTAGATTTGCATTTTGTCTTTAATTGTGGCAGGAGGGAGACCAACATTTATTGAGCACTATGCAAGCAAAGATACTAGGGCTTTCAAATATGTCATCTTGTTTTATCTTACGAGTGCCTTATGGGATACAACTGCATGCTGTTTAAAGATCTTCATCTTTCTGAGATTTGCAAGAGTTAAGAAACCTGCTATGGACAAAAAATGCCACAATCAAAGTTTTATGATGAACAACCCTAAGATAGTTATTCTGAAATCTGTGGCTTTTTCTCCAGCCTTACATTGCCTCCAAAGTGCGGGTAGAGGATAGAGAGGGAGGGAGAGGGGAGAGAGAGAGACAGAGAGAGAGAGAGAGAGAGAGAGAGAGAGAGAGAGAGAGAGAGAGAAGAAAAGAAAGGAGGAGGAGGAGAAGAAAAAGAAGAAGAAGGAGAAGAAGAAGAAGAAGATGGAGAAAGAATGCCTCATCCCTCCAGTAGCACTAGAAAAAGGAGGATGTTTGAGGCTAACACACTTTGAACACTGTTTACTGACCTCAATATGTATTGTTAGGGTGGGGATGTCTTTCAGGAGTTGGCATGAAGTCTACATAGCTAGATTAAAAATTGGAAGATTTGAAACCTGCCACTGACATGTCATCTGCCTAATTTTTCTCTAGACCAGAAGCCCAGGGGTTGGGTAAGAGCCCTTTCTAACTCTCTTTCTTTTCTTATTAAAGGAAAGGATGACAGTGAAATTTTGTAGGAGAAGGATGACATAGAGTCTCCTTTATGATTATTGACAAATGCTTCCAATGAGCTAGCAGCCTCATTTCCCTACTGGTTAGGTAAGGATTCGCTCTGCTGAGTGATTGCTTTGTTTTGTTGAATGCAAGATGGAAGTTAGGGAAAGACCCATGGATTTTGCTGCATTCTTGTCCCTAGATAATCAGAATATTTGGATAGACCTGAAGTCATTCCAATGCTGATGTATCAGTTTTCTATTAGTGCTGTAACAAATTACCACAAGCTTAGTGGTGAAGAAAAATATCACAAATGTTATTCTATCAGAGTTCTGGAGGTAAGACATGTAAAATGGATCTAACTGAGTTAAAACTGAAGAAGTCAGGATTTCTTTGAGATGTTCTAGAGCCTAATCTTGTTTTCTTGCTTTTCCTAGCTTGTAGAGGTCACTTGCATTTCTTAATTCACGCCCCGTTCCTTCATCCTCTAACCCAACAGCATAATGTCTTCAAATACCTCTCCGATTCTGACTCTTCTATGTCTTCTTCCACAATTAAGGACTCATTATTACATCGGGCCAACCCAGGTAATCCAGGATTCGCTCCCCAGTTTAAAGTCGGCTGATTAGCAACCTTAATTCCATCTACAACCTTAATACCTCCTTGGCATGTACCATAACAGGTTTACAGGTTCTGGAGATTAGAATGTGGACATCTTTGGGGGTTCTTACTCTGCTTACCACAGCTGACTAGCAGGTGTTGTGTTTTAAGATGACAGGGGTACCCAAGAGGGAGCTGAAAACTTGGGGTACACCTAAAATCTCACTTCTTTTGCCATCTTTTGATAATAACCTTCACAGTTTGTAATGGGATGAGTGTTATTGCCTAGGGTGGAAAGGGAGATGGCACTGGGAAAGAACTAGAAAAAGTATACTTTGAATATAATTTAAGATAATGTCACTTAAACTGCTTTGTGTTGACAGAAGACAATAGAGTATAAATAAATTTGCCAAAAGTATTTTCTTATGGCCAGTCTTGTCTTTACTTTCTCAACATGACACGGTATCACAAGAAATCCACAGCCACCAAGGGGAAGACATCTAAATGACATTCAGTGGAAATGTGCCTTCCAGCAAGGTTGGAACAGAGAAGTTGGCAAGAGTGAGGGGGAAAGGGAGGAAAAGACAGAAATTGGAAATGCAGGAGAGATGCAGGTTCTGCAGGATCTTTAAGCCATATTAAGGTTGTTATACTCTACATGGGGTACATGTGCAGATAGGTACACACATGCCATGGCGGTTTGCTGCATCCATCCCCCAGTCACCTATATTTTGTATTTTTCCTAATGTTATCCCTCCCCAATCCCCCAACCCCTGCCGTCCCTCCCCTAGCCTCACGCACCCCCCAAAAGGCTCTGGTGTGTGATGTTCCATTCCCTGTGTCCATGTGTTCTCATTGTTCAACACCCACCTATGAGTGAGAACATGCGGTGTTTGGTTTCCTGTTCTTGTGTCAGTTTACTGAGAATGATGGTTTCCATCTTCATCCATGTCCCTGCAAAGGACATGAACACATTCTTTTTTATAGCTGCATAGTATTCCATGGTGTATATGTGCCACATTTTCTTTGTCCAATCTATCATTGATGGGCATTTGGGTTGGTTCCAGGTCTTTGCTATTGTAAACAGTGCCATGACGAACATGTGTGTACATGTGTCTTTATAATAGAATGATTTATAGTCCTTTGGGTATATACCTAGTAATGGGATTGCTGAGTCAAATGGTATTTCTATTTCTAGATCCTTCAGAAATCTCCACACTGTCTTCCACACTGGTTGAACTAATTTACACTCCCATCAACAGTGTAAAAGCGTTCCTATTTCTCCACATCCTCTCCAGCATCTGTTGTTTCCTGATTTTTTTAATGATCACCATTCTAACCAGCTTGAAATAGTATCTCAATGTGGTTTTGATTTGCATTTTCCTAATGACCAGTGACAATTAGCATTTTTTCATATGTTTGTTGGCTGCACAAATAACTTTTGAAAAGTATCTGTTCATATCCTTTGCCCACATTTGATGGGGTTTTATTTTTTCTTGTAAATTTGTTTACGTTCTTTGTAGATTCTGGATATTAGCCCTTTGTCAGATGGGTAGATAGCAAAATGTGTTCCCATTCTGTTGGTTGCCAGTTCACTCTGGTAGTTTCTTTTGCTGTGCAGAAACTCTTAAGTTTAATTAGATCCTATTTGCCTATTTTGGCTTTTGTTGCCATTGTTTTTGGTGTTTCAGTCATGAAGTCCTTGCCTATGCCTATGTCCTGAATTGTATTGCCTAGGTTTTCAATGATACACTCTAATCTTAAAGGTCAGTGGGAATCCTTTGAGAATTTTTAGTCAGGGGAAGTCATGTTGAAGGTAGTTTTAGAAAAGGTCTCCACAACTGCAGTACAGAAAATGAATTGATACAATCCAGAATTTCTTAGGAACCCTCTATGTAATTGAAACAAATAAAAATGTATCCATAGTAATAACTGTTCTAATGAGAACATATGAACACAGGGATGGGAACAACACACACTGGGGCCTGCTGGGGGTGTGGGAGGGGAAGCATCAGGATAAATAGCTAATGCATATAAGGGATTAATACCTAGGCAATGGATTGGCAGATGCAGCAAACCACCATGGCATACATTTATCTATGTAACAAACCTGCATGTCCTGCACATGTATTCTGGAACTTAAAATTAAATGAAATTAAAATTTAAAAAATAATGACTATTATTTGAAGAACAGTCATTTGAGGAATACTATTCCTTACATCTTTTTATTTGAAGAGGCCACCTCTCATCTTAAATGGCATGGTTGCTGTGCCATGATCGATGCCTTGGAATACTCTCTACATTAACTTTTTGGGGAATAACTTGACTGAAACACCTTTTTCTGCAGCCTAGTCCTCAGTGCCATAGGTGCAAGGTTTCCGTTTTGTTACTGAACCAAAAAATGCTGACTCTCAGTAATATGTGACTCAATAATTTTTCTAGTTTTCTTACATACCAAAATATAAGGAAAAATAGAAGATGCAGGTTAAAATTTGCACTTTCTGAAATGAAACATATATATATATATATATATATTTTTTTTTTTAAGTTCAGTACATGTGCAGGATGTGCAGGTTTGTTATATAGGTAAATGTGTGCCATGGTGGTTTGCTGCACCTATCATCCCATTGTCTAGGTATTAAGCCCAGAATGCATTACCTAACTTTTCTGATGCTCTTCCTCTCCCTCCCGATAGGCCCCAGTTGTTCCTCTCCCTGTGTTGTTCCTCTCCCTGTGTTTATGTTAAAACATGCATCTTTTAATATGACTGCTAAAAATGATTATTTCAGGGTCTCTAATATTGTCAAGCATTCTTCATCTCTGTCAGAGAGCAAGGAAGTATGAGCCCTGAGAACCTGAGCAGTGTGTCCGAGTTCCTCCTCCTGGGTCTCCCCATCCGGCCAGAGCAGCAGGCCGTGTTCTTCGCCCTGTTCCTGGGCATGTACCTGACCACGGTGATGGGGAACCTGCTCATCATCCTGCTCATCCAGCTGGACTCTCGCTTCCACACCCCCATGTACTACTTCCTCAGCCACTTGGCTCTCACTGACATCTCCTTTTCATCTGTCCCTAAGATGCTGATGGACAGGCAGACAAAGTACAAATCGATCCCCTATGAGGAGTGCATTTCACAGATGTATTTTTTTGTATTTTTCACTGACCTGGACAGCTTCCTTATTACATCAATGGCGTATGCCCAATATGTTGCCATATGTCACCCTCTCCACTACACCGCCATCATGAGGGAAGGGCTCTGTGCCTTCTTAGTGGCTGTATCTTGGATTCTGTCTTGTGCCAGCGCCCTCTCTCACACCCTTCTGCTGACCCGGCTGTCTTTCTGTGCTGCAAACACTGTCCCCCACTTCTTCTGTGACCTTGCTGCCCTGCTCAAGCTGTCCTGCTCAGATATCTTCCTCAATGAGCTGGTCATGTTCACAGTAGGGGTGGTGGTCCTTACACTGCCATTCATGTGTATCCTGGTATCATATGGCTACATTGGGGCCACTATCCTGAGGGTCCCTTCAACCAAAGGGATCTGCAAAGCGTTGTCCACGTGTGGCTCCCATCTTTCTGTGGTGTCTCTGTATTATGGCTCAATATTTGGCCAGTAGCTTTTCCCGACCGTAAGCAGTTCCATTGACAAGGATGTCATTGTGGCTCTAATGTACACCGTGGTCACACCCATGTTGAACCCCTTTATCTACAGCCTTAGGAACAGGGACATGAAAGAGGCCCTTGGGAAACTCTTCAGTAGAGCAAAGTTTTTCTCTTGGTGACATCTGACTTTTTAAGCAATTCGAATCTCATTTTGGTTTATCTCATGTATTTGATTTTCCATTTGAATATATCTCAAAACCTTTTATATCCTGAAGCCCTAAGACAAATGTTAACATGTTGAATGTAACTGGTAAATATTTGTTGACCAGAATTCCATTCTCTTATTAACAATGTTATTCTTTATAAATAGTTTTTGATCAGTGAATGCTAAATTAATTTTATTTTTATTTCTACAACTTGGAGAAAAGACATAACAATACAGTAATATACAGATTTGATATCCCTTATCTGAGGAGATTTTTGGAAACATATATGTTTTTGGCCCATAATCCTAGGCTTTAACACAACATAGAATTGAAAGAATAGGTGATATTATTTGACTATCCTCCATAAGGTAGACTGAGTGTGATCGTTAGTGATCAGACAACTCACAAAAGAGACAGTTTCAAGGCATTTCATAGTCTTTAATAAAATCTCACAGTGAATCTTTGTGTTAATTCAGTAGAATATGAGCTAAAAATAAAAAAATCTTAAGTGGATATGTATGTATTGATATGCATAAGATATAGAAATGCAAACATAGTCACAATACATTATTACAGAAAAAGAAAATGACAAAATACTATAAAATACATTCCATTATGTAAACAGCTATGTTTATGAATAAAAGTCATTTTATTATTTGTTTACTTTTGAGTCGGAATTTTGCTCTTTTGTACAGGCTGGACTGCAATGGTGTGATCTTGGCTCACTGCAACCTCTGCCTCCCGGGTTCAAGTGATTCTCCTGCCTCAGCCTCCCGAGTAGATAGAATTACAGGCACCCACCACCATGCCCGTCTAATTTTGTATTTTTAGTAGAGATAGCATTGGTCAGGTTGTTCTTCAACTCCTGACCTCAGGTGATCCACCTGCCTCGGCCTCCCAAAGTGCTGGGATTACAGGTGTGAGCCACGGCACCCAGCCATTTTTTTTTTATTTTTTAAAATTTCAGCTATTGTTTTACATTCATGGGGTGCATATCAAGATTTGTAACATGGGTATATTACGTGATGCCGAGGTTTGGGTTATAAATGATCTCATCATCCAGATAGTGAGCAGAGTACCCAATAGTTTTTCAACCTTTCTCCAGCAGTCTCCAGTGTCTATTACTCTCATCTTTCTGTTTAGCTCCCATTTAGAAGTGAGAATGTGCAGTATTTGTTTTTCTGTTTCTGTGTGAGTTTGCTTAGGATCAAACTGTTGAAATCAAACTTAGGATCAAACGTGTTGCTGAAAAAAACATGATTTCATTCTTTTTGATGGCTTCGTAGTATTCCATGGTGTACTACATGTTTTTAACCCAGTCCACTGTTGGTAAACACCTAAGTTGATTCCATGTGTTTGCTATTGTGAGTAGTGAAAAAACCCTCTTAGAAGGACAGAAAATGAATCATGAAAGCGTTTGAGATACTTTGACTTTCTCCTTCATTTCCATGTTTATATTATTTGCATCTCCATCATGAAGAGGAATTAATTTTATAAGCAGCAAACAAAGAAATTTGAGAGAAAAATTTCTATAGACATCTCAACCTAACACCTAACTAGGAGAAACCTGAATCCAGCATCCGAGGCCTTTCCCCATCTCCTTTTGGACTTAAATTCACAGGGCCTGACAATCTTCCGAAGGACAGAGATTCCTTAAAGTCTGCCCTTAGAGCCGCTTGCCTCAGAAGTGTCTGGCCCCAGATCTCATGAATGAATATCTCTGCAGGTAGAGCTGGGACCTGAATCTTTAACAAGCTCCCCAGGTGATTTTGATGAACATCCAAGTTTAGAGACCACTGCCCTAGGGCATCTGTCCTGGGGGGAGTAGGAGGGAAACAGAGGAATTAATCCATGTTTAATGCAAGTCTCTAACCATGAGCTTGGTGCCCTGTCCCCTTGAGTCCTCTCCCTGGTGGGTAGACTACAGTTGTTAGCTCTCCATTTCTGAAGGCTGTAAACTGAGAAGAGTAAGCTCCAGGTTCATGACTTTTTTCTCTGACGTCAGTGAGGTTTAGGACCACATATTTCAGAGGCTAATCCTGGTCTCTTGGTCTCCTAGAAAGAAGCTGAGAAACCAGTCCATACTCCCAGGAATGACTTGAACATAAAGTTCAGAGCAGGACTGGATATCCTTCATCAGTATTGGTGTGTGTGTGTATGTGTGTGTGCGTGCGTGTGTGCATGCAAATGGACATGTGTACAGGTGCTCAGCATTTCTCTGTGCTCTTGCTGAAGTCATTTTTTATTTGAGGTTCTTAAAGACAGGGATGCAACAGTCACCACTGACCAATGACTCTGATGTCTTTAACCACAGTTTGTCGGGAGCTGTGGGATAGGGCCAGCTGGCTACATAAATTAGTGGGCATATCCTCAAAATCCAAGGTAGGGGGTCTCATCTCAGCATTCGTGTTCTAGATATTAGAATGTGTGTTTATTTATTTAGTGCATGCAGTGTTAGAGAGGCCTCTCTAATATTTCTTTCCAAAACCTCTGATCATTCCCTTCCCTTTAGGCAGCACAGCTACTTTCACCTGAAAGTATGTTTGATGGACACGTTTGGCTAGAGAGCCTTGGGTCCTTTCTTCCTTTATGTAGCATCCATATCGCAGCTCCTTATTAGACTCTGCTTGATAACTTCCTGCCTGTAATCCCTAGTGTATTCTTAAACCCTCATCAAAGGCAGCAAACTTTGAACCCAGGAAACATCTACTACCCCAATTATGTTTGCCTGGTTTGCACTGAAGGTAAGACACTTATGCTTTTTATTAATTTTCTTGTGCAATTTACTAACTACAATTCAGTATACAATGTTGAATAGAAAATCGCTGGCATATTTTTCTCACTCCAGGTTTTAATGGCAATGCTTTAAAATATCACCACTAAGTATGATGTTTGCTATCTTACTTAGTTTAGTGAGTATCTTAGTCGGTTGGGCTGCTATAGCTGGGTGACTTTAAACAGCAGTCATTTATTTGTCACAGTTCTGGAGCCTGGGAAGTCCAAGATCAAGGTACCAGCAGATTCAGTTTCTGGTGCGGGTCCACTTTCTGGTTAGCAGATGGCTACCTTCCTGCTGTGCCCTCACATGGCAATGCCTGAGAGAGGTTTCTTCCTATGAGAGAAATAATCCCATTGATGAAGCTCTACCCTCATGACCTAATTAGGTTTCACCTTTAAATATTTTTTGTAACATTTACCTTTTTATGGCAGTGATATTGTAATCAATGGATATGTTTTTTTTTTTCTCATCAACTTTATACATAACGAAAACTTTGGCTGTTTTTCTTTGACGGAATTTCCTTTGGATATATGTTATTGAAACTTCATCCCTGTATATTGCTTACTAATGAATTTTGAAGTCGAATTTTAAAAGTTCATTATGTTACAAATTGAAGGCTCAAACCTAGCATGATGATTGTTTTTAAAAGCACAGACACAGAATAGAAATTGGAAAGATGTTATCTTACTATCCATCTGCTAAGAGAGTGTGAGGTTTCCTCTTTACTGACTAGACATAGCTGGTCTCCTTTTCTATATCAGCCTCTTACTCTGTTGGTGAATTCTCTCATTTTGCATGATAAAACCATCTACTTTAAATCATTTCTTTTTGGTAGGGACATAGCAATGTAGACCGACATTGGCATATTCATTAGTAGAAAGGATCTTATTCTTACCTGCCTGCTGTAAATCAGTGTTTGTTTCTGCTTTCCTAACTCCCTTTATTTGTAGCAGAGAGAAGACTAGCAGCATGAAGAGGGGGAACCAGAGCCACATGTCCGAGTTCCTCCTCCTGGGTCTTCCCATCCTGCCAGAGCAGCAGGCCGTGTTCTTTGCCCTGTTCCTGGGCATGTACCTGATCACGGTGCTTGGGAACCTGCTCATCATCCTGCTCACCCGGCTGGACTCTCACCTCCACACCCCCATGTACTTCTTCCTCAGCCATTTGGCTCTCACTGACATCTCCCTTTCATCTGTCACTGTCCCAAAGATGTTAATGAGCATGCACACTCAGGAGCAATCCATTCCCTTTACAGAGTGTGTAACTCAGATGTATTTTTTCATATTTTTCACTGACCTGGACAATTTCCTTCTCACCTCAATGGCATATGATCGGTATGTGGCCATCTGTCACCCTCTCTGCTATACCACTATCATGAAAGAGGGACTGTGTACCTTACTAGTAGCTGTGTGCTGGATCCTCTCCTGTACCAATGCCCTGACTCACACTCTTTTCCTGGCCCAGCTGTCTTTTTGTGCTCACAACACCATCCCCCATTTCTTCTGTGACCTGGCTGCCCTACTCAAGCTCTCATGCTCAGACATCTCCCTCAATGAGCTGCTCATTTTCACAATGAGACAGGCAGTCATTACTCTACCACTAATATGCATCTTGATCTCTTATGGCCACGTTGGGGTCACCATCCTGAAGGCTCCATCTACCAAGGGAATCTTGAAAGCCTTGTCCACCTGCGGCTCCCACCTCTCTGTGGTGTCTCTGTATTATGGCACAATTATTGGACTGTATTTTGTCCCCTCGTCCAGTGCCTCCAGTTATAAGGATATAATTGCCTCTGTGATGTATGCAGTGGTCACCCCATTGCTGAATCCCTTCATTTATAGCCTAAGGAACAAGGACATAAAGGGAGCACTGGAGAGACTTTTCAACAGGGCAATAGTTATATCTCAATGACATTTGTTCTTCTTTATAACAGACACATGTATTGACCTATCTCTAGATGAGAGATCCTTAATCCTGATCCCAGCAAGGGATAAGTGCTCAGTAACTCTTTGATGACTTGAATTGCATTCTGTTACAGTTATTCTTTCTTTTCCTCTTTAGTATAAATGGCGAATTCTGAGTTTATTTAATTGGTTATTTATCTTGCCTATTAGATTCAGAAATTACATAGCTAACAGAACTTAAATCTTTCCTTTTATTTCCTGGCAATTCATTTTTTCTTATGAATTGTTTAAATATGTTGACTAACAGGATACCCTTGGCAGAGAAAGGTTGAAGGACTGGGTATTTGTAAAGTTGTTTTCCTTACTTTCTTTTCATTCGGTTCTCTTCTTACATTTTTGAGTGTTGGTGGTGATGGTGGTAGGTCAGGAGAAGAAACTGTATAGTACCCTTTACAGTTCCAAAAAGCTATTCACTGTAATAAGTTCAGCTGCTCTACTTTAGGGCTTGAGGTTCCTCCTTGATTTTAGGAACAGTGACCACTCTTCTAGACTACAATAACTTTAATTCAACAGTTCACTTTTAGACCAGTTGTCTGTGAAGCTTTCTAACTACACATGTGAGTTTCAATCATGACACAGACTCACTCCAGGTAAGGAATGAGAAGAACAAAACAGTGTTCACAGTCAGTAGCCTTCTGTTGCCCTCACTGAATTTGGTCCCTTTCCCATTCAGTCCCTTCATTGTCGTTCTCAGTGAAAAGCACTTCTACCAGCTTATTGACTCCTGCTTTGTATTATTTGCCCAAGTAATCTTCATCATTTTCTTCTATCTTCTATGTTCTTCACCATCCAGTGAAGGGGCACACAGTTCTCTTTTTTTGTTCCCATACTTAGTTAAAGATAAACAGAATTACAAATGCTTCTGAGAATCAATATCATGTAGCTGCAAGAGAAGAATATTTGGAAAGATAGATCTCAATTGTAATCTGTATAAACCAGGGTGGTGGCTGTGTGACCTCTGACAATTCGCTTAACTCATCTGAACCTCAATTTCTTCTTCTGTATAAGTGAAAACATTTCTAAAACACCTAATGTATTTTTTATTTGAAGGAAATGCAATAACAAATTGGGCTTAGCACTACAGCTAACCAAGAACAATGAACGTTAGTTTCCTCTTCCTTCTCTGTCAGAGCTGAGTTTTGAGGCAGAACTTGTGCAGACACTCCTGAATTATGGTGATATGGGCAGCTGGCAGGTTGGTTATATTTCTGATTCAAAAGCAATAAACTGCCCTAGGACACAGCAACACATCTGTTCTGGCTTCAGCTAGAACCAAATAACTAAAAGGCAATGAATGAGTGAGCTGATGTCTGGGTAGGTTAGGAAAGACAGTTCAGAAGAATACTTTACTCTTCACTTGTTTTGATATTGACTCACAGAGTGACCCTTCATCAGGGGCTTATGTAGCTGCCTTTCAGCATCCCAGATTCCTTTGTAGAAAAACAGAGTGCCCCCCCACCCAGAACCCCTTGCTGCAAGCACAGAGTCACTTCGTTTACAGGCTTAGCCCTGACCTTTTCCAGAGCCAAAACCTGAACAGGGATAGAATCTTTATTGTTGTTTTAGATAAAGAATTCCTTGGTAGCCTTGGCACACTTGTGAACTGCTTTATACTCTCATCCCTGTTAGGGTGAGGTGATGTGTGGAACTGAGTGCCTGGCTCAGTCTCCCTGCCAGCATCCCAGTTCTGTTGTTCAGATCCCTGAAGATCTGCCCAGTCTTGTCGGGCCCATCCTCCAGAAAGGCCAACATTGTCATTTATGTTCTTAGCCACAGGCTGGTGACATTCCTCTGAATGGCTTTTCCTGAAAAAATGGCAAGCTCCCTTGTCTGTTGGGAAGTGTTTCATCTCTGCCTGTCCTACTAGTCTGCCCTATCTCCCAGATCGGTTTGCTTTGGTTTTGGACAGCCCAAAGCACACTGGTGTGCACCATGTTGATTTGAATATGCAAACAGAACCAGAAATTAAAAGTACAATAAATAAAACCCTAAGTTAAAAAAAAGAAATCCTTGTGCATTTTGAAGTAGTTTGATATTTGATATATGTGTGGAATATTGCAATAGCAACTTTCCTGTTATTCAGCTAATTTCATTTCATAACCTCTTATCTAGGCTTTGGGTGGGTGAAAAATATCTGGCATTGTTGCTGTCTTACCGCACAGTTCAACCTGAACTTCCATTGTTTATGTATTTTCATAAACATTTATTTTTAAATTTTACTTTAAGTTCTGGGATACATGTGCAGAACATGCAGGTTTGTTACATAGGTATACATGTATCACGGTGGTTTGATGCACCTATCAACCCATTATTTGGTTTGAAGCCCCTCATGTATTAGGTATTTGTCCTAGTGCTCTCCCTCCCCTCCCCCCACCCTCCGACATGCCCCAGTGTGTGACGTTTCCCTCCCTATGTCCATGTGTTCTCATCCTTCAACTCCCACTTATGATTCACAAGTATTTTCACAGTTGTTTCTCCTCTTTTCAAAAAGGCAAGCTGCAGACACTGAGGGATTAAGACAGTGGAGCACAATAAAACTAATGCTTTTGAAGATATTGAAAGCATTGGTCAGACAACTCACAAAAGAGACAGTTTCAAGGCATTTAATAGTCTTTAATAAAATTTCACAGTGAATCTTTATGTTAATTCAGCAGGAGATGAACTAAAAATAAAAATTCTCAAGTAGATATGTATGTATTGATATGCATAGAAGTAGAAATGCAAACATGGTCACAATAAATTATTACAGAAAAAGAAAGCAATAAAGTACTATGAAATAAAGCCTATTATGTAAACAGATATACCAAGACCAGCAAGGCCATAGAGACCCCCACCCAGGTGGTGCTGAAGGAATCAAGAAGCAGACACCCAGATAGAACAGCAAAGTGGGACTACCTGGGGGGCCAATAGCCTTCCAACTGAGAGCCTTAGGGGCTAACAGCATTCTGGGCTGAAGGCCTTGAGCAGACTCTTCATCCATGTAGTTCTTTTCTCTGAACAAGTGATGATTAACAAACAGGTGTTCAGTATTTTCTCATAACACAAAAATAAACCAGGTAGGCAGCTGGTGCCTGCTTACCATTGATCACAGACAAACTAAAAAGTATTCCCCACGAGGGAACCACAGGGGCAGGGTCACATATCCCGAGCTTAAAGGATTGTTTTAAAGAATAGTATAATATTTATATACTGTCTTGTCACTTTAGAATTCCCCAAGTAGTTTTCCACTGGGGGAAGGGGTGCCTAGGTTTTCCTTGCCATAGTTCTTCCTAGCAAACCATATATTCTATCATACACTCAGCATTTCTCAGCAATCATACACTCGGCATTTTTCAACCCAGATATGTTTATGAATAAAAGTCATTTTATTTTTTATTTACTTTTTTTTTGAGACAGAGTTTCACTCTTGTTACTCAGGCTGGAGTGCAATGCAGCGATCTCAAATCACTGCAACATCTGCCTCCCGGTTCAAGTGATTCTCCTGCCTCAGCCTCCTGAGTAGCTGGGATTACAGGCATGCGCCACAACGCCTGGCTAATTTTGTATTTTTAGTAGAGATGGGGTTTCTCCATCTTGGTCAGGCTGGTCTTGAACTCCTGACCTCAGGAGATCAGCCCACCTCGGCCTCCTAAAGTGCTGGGATTACAGGCATGAGCCACTGTGCCTGGCCATTGTATTTTTATTTTTTAAAATGTCAACTTTTGTTTGATATCATAGGGTTCATGCCCAGGTTTGTTACATGGGTATATTGTATGATGGTAAGCTTTGGTTTACAAATGGTCTCATGACCCAGTTAGTGAGGATAGTCCCCAATAGTTTTTCAACTTCTCTCTAGTAGTTTCCAGTGTCTATTTCTCCCATCTTTATGTCCACGTGTACCTAATGTTTAGCTCCCACTTAGAAGTGAGAACATGAGTATTTGATTTTCCATTTATCTGTTAATTTGCTCAGGATAATGGCCTCCGGTTGCATCCATGTTGCTGCAAAGGACATGATTTCATTCTTTTTGATGGCTTCATAGTATTCCATGGTATACTACATTTTCTCTATCCAGTCCACCGTTGGCAAACACCTAAGTTGATTCCTCATGTTTGCTATTGTGAATAGTGAAAAAGCCCTCTTAGCAGGATAAAAAATGAATCATGAAAGCGTTTGATACTTTGACTTTCTCCTTCCTTTTCATGTCTATATTATTTATATTTCCATCATAAAGAGGAATTAATTTTATAAGCAGCAAACAAATTTGAGAGAAAAATTTCTATAGACATCTCAACCTAACACCTAACTAGGAGAAACCTGAATCCAGCATTCGAGGCCTTTCCCCATCTCCTTTTGGACTTAAATTCACAGGGCCTGACACTCTTCCTAAGGGGATAGAGATTCCTTAAAGTCTGCCCTTAGAGCCGCTTGCCTCAGAAGTGTCTGGCCCCAGATCTCATGAATGAATATCTCTGCAGGTGGAGCTGGGACCTGAATCTTTAACAAGCTCCCCAGGTGATTTTGATGAACATCCAAGTTTAGAGACCACTGCCCTAGGGCATCTGTCCTTGGAATAGGAGGAAAACTGAGCAATTAATGCATGTTTAATGCAAGTCTCTAACCACAAGCTTGGTGCCCTGTTCCCTCGAGTCCTCTCCCTGGTGGGTAGAATAGAGTTGTTACTTTTCCATTTCTGAAGGCTGTAAATTGAGAAGAGTAAGCTCCAGGTTCATGACTTTTTCTCTGATGTCAGTGGTTTATGACCACAGAATTTGGAGGCTCACTCTGGTCTCCTAGAAAGAAGCTGAGAAACCAGTCCATACTCCCAGGAATGACTTGAACATAAAGTTCAGAGCAGGATAGGGTATCCTTCATCAGTAGCAGGTGTGTGTGTGTGTGTGTGTGTGTGTGTGTGTGTGTGTGTGTATACAGGTGCTCAGCATTTCTCTATGATTTTGTCAAAGTCATTTTTTTTGTTCTCAGTTTCCAAAGACAAGGATGCAGCAATCACCACTGGCCAATGACTCTGATGTCTGTAACCGCAGTTTGTGGGGAGCTGAGGGATAGGGCCAGCTGGCTACATTAATTGGTGGGCATATCCTAAAGATCCAAGCTAAGGGGTCTCATCTCAACATTCGTGTTCTAGATGTTAGAATGTGTGCTTATTTAGTGCACGCAATGTTAGAGAGCCCTCTCTAATATTTCTTTCCAAAGTCCCTGATCATTCCCTTCCCTCTAGATAGCACAGCTACTTTCACCTGAAAGTATGTTTGATGGACACGTTTGGCTAGAGAGCTTTGGGTCCTTTCTTCCTTTATGTAGCATCCATATTGCAGCTCCTTATGAGAATTGCTTGATAATTTCCTTCCTGTAATCCCTAGTGTATTCTTTAACCTTCATCAAAGGCAGCAAACTTTGAGCCCAGGAAACATCTACTACCCCAATTACTTTTGCCTGGTTTGCACTGAAGATAAGACACTGAGTTTCTTCCCTAGAGGTCTTTGCACTTTATTTTAATGGAAACAATGTCATCTCATATATGACACCTTCTATGGATGGGGTGTTTCTATAGAGCTTGCCTTATTTAATTTTTAGTATAGTTCAGGGATTATGATCCCAATTCTGGAGAGGAAAACTGAGGCTCCTAAGCTGTGCACTACCTTGCCCAAAGACATACAACTGACAAACGGCAGAGAGGTGATTTGAATCCCTTCTGTCCAATTTCAAAACCCATGCTTTATCTTCTATAAATACAACCTCACTGTAAAGGAAATACCAGTTATCAGCAAGCAGTAGTTGAGGTTTTGGTGTTCAGGAGGCTGAATGTGGTGGAGTGAGAGAGTCTGTACATGGTCTTTACGTTGAATTTATGCAGATAGAAATAGGCATGGCTGAATTGAACCCAGGGGACTTTATTAAAATCCTAAATACCGTGGATTAAATAGATTTAGAATTTCAGGAAGGAGTCATCTAATTGATATATCATGAGATAAACTAGAAGAGAAGGAGAAGGAGAGGGAGAAGTTCCAAATAGTGAGATATCTGAGCCATCATTCTCTAGGGTGTGGTTGGACGCTGCCTTTCTGCCCAACTTCATTATTGCTGTTTCTGGCCTTTGCCTGCATCAGGTCATGGTCTCATGATGAAGTGATCTCATGGCACCTGATCTCTGCCAGTATCAGCCTGTAGAAAGGAGTGGGCAATCAGGAGGGAGAAATAAAGGAGACTCAGGAAGTGGCAGGTAAGAAACTAATATGAGTTGATGCAGGTTATATGCAGTCACTCTTCACAAATGTTATCTTATTAATATTCACAATATTCACATGACTTAGGCTCATAGTCGTATCTCCAGATTAGAGGTGAGAAAATGGAGATTCAGGCCAACTGGGTCTCTTCCCTAGAACTCCCAAATATGAAGTGATGTTGCCAGGACTTAAATCTAGGGCTAAGTGTAATGCTTTTATTGGTACCACATACTGCCCTGAGAAAATAGTTTCTATCCTTAAGGTCACAGCCCCAAAGACCCTCAAAATGCTGGAGTGAGCAGGTACAGACTGGGAAACTGGGCCAGGCATTCTTGCCCATCTTCTTTACGGGTCCATTTAGAAATATGTTATGTTGGCTGCTTTTTGGCATTATTAAAAGGAAGGATGGTATTCCTATATAATACAGGAGTATGCTCAACTCACCAGCTTAAAGAAGCAGAAAAATTTAAGCCTATCATTAACCTATACAAAGCTCTTTTGAAATTTTCTTCCAATTAAGAACTGGTATAATGAAATCCTAACATTTTCTATTTATTTAGTATATGTAAATATACATATATTTGGCATTTGGCATTGATTTTTGATTTAAAGGGAAATTTTCAATGAAGACACAGTGGGATTATAAACTCATCCCTACTTGTCTTGCAGGATTTGGTATATTAAGCCTTAGAATTTTTTTGATTCTTTTTTTTTTTAAGTTCCAGGGTACATGTGCAGGATGTGCAAGTTTGTTACATAGGCAAACGTGTGCCACGGTGGTTTGCCGCACCTATCAACCCCATCTCCTAGGTATTGAGCCCGGCATGCATTGGCTCTTTTTCCTGATGCTCTCACCACCCCAAACCTCCCTTGACAGGTCCCAGTGTGTGATGTTCCCCTCACTGTGTTCCTGTGGCTCTCATTGTTCCACTCCCATTTATAAATGAGAACATGTGGTGCTTGGTTTTCTGTTCCTGCATTAGCTTGCTGAGGATAATGGCTTCCAGCTCCATCCACATACCTGCAAAGGACATGACCTCATTCCTTTTTATGTATGTTCATTGCATCACTATTCACAATCACAAAGACATGCAGTCAACTCAAATGTCCATCAATGATAGACTCGATAAAGAAAATGTGGTACATATACACCATGGCTTTAGAATATTTTAATGGATAGATAGTGTCTGTTGAGGAAGGACAAAAATAGATTTTGTAAAACAGTTGATACTGATGACCAGAGGGACCTGGATATATCTGGAAATTTGATGGGGCTGGATAGCAGGTGCTGTAGTTCAAGATGCCAGGAGCCCAAAGGAGGAAGCTATAAAAGCAGAAGGGGCATATCAGTGGCCCATTTCTTTGGCCTCTGTTGATAAGAACTCTTAGGATTATGGGTTATGGATTTTCATGGTGTCACAAGAGCTTTCTGAATCAGGAGGAGATTAGAAAATGATCTCAAAGAGCCCAATAACATGATTACTGATAATAAATATATTTTTTCAAATTTTTTGAGAATTCTCATTTTCTGATGCTTGTAATTAATTTTCTTGTAAAATTTACTAACTATAATTCAGCATACAATGTTGAATAGAAAATAGCTGGCATATTTTTCTCATTCCTGATTTTAATGGCAATGCTTTAAAATACCACCACTAAGTATGGTGTTTGCTGTCTCATTTAGTTTAGTGAGTATCTTAGTCGGTTGGGCTGCTATAGCTGGGTGACTTTAAACAGCAGACATTTATTTGACACAGTTCTGGAGCCTGGGAAGTCCGAGATCAAGGTACCAGCAGATTTGGTTTCTGGTGCAGGTCCACTTTCTGGTTAGCAGATGGCTACCTTCCTACTGTGTCCTCACATGGCAATGCCTGAGACACGTTATTATTCTTGTGTTTCTTCTTATAAGGCCACTAATCCCATTCATGAGGCTCTACCCTCATGACCTAATTACCTCCCTAAATCTCACCTTTATATATTTTTTGTAAGATTTACTTTTTTATGGCAGTGATATTGTAATCAATTGACATTTTTTTTTCTTTTTCTTATCAACTTTGTGAAAACTTTGGCTGTTTGTCTTTGACCCAATTTCCTTTGTCTATAAGTTATTTAAACTTCATCCCATTATGTTGCTTATTAATGGATTTTAAAGTCAAATTTAAAAGTTCTATATGCTACGACTTGAAGGCTCAAGACTAGCCTGACGATTGTTTTTAAAAGTACAGACCTATGCAACAATATTATATGTTCTTCACATGTACCCCAAAACCTAAAATGCAATTAAAAAAAAAAAAAAAAAAAAGAAGTGCCTTTTGCCTCCCACCATGATTCTGAGGCCTCCCCAGCCAAAAAAAAAAAAAAAAAATTAGTGAAGATATCTTATCATCTTAATTATTAAAGATAATTAAAAAAAAAAAGTACAGACACAGAATAGAAATTGGAAAGATGTTATCTTACTCTCCATCTGCTAACACAATGTGAGGCTTTCTCTTTAATGACTAGAGATAGCTCATCTTCTCTTCCATATCAAACCCTCTACTCTGTTGGCAGATTCTCTCATTTAGCATGATAAACCCATCTACTTAAATGATTTTTTATAGGGACTAACATTGTAGACAGACATTGGCATAGTCATCAGCGGAAAGAATATTATTCTTACCTGCCTGCTGTAAATCAACGTTTCTTTGTTCCTGCTTTCCTATCTCCCTCTATTCCCAGAACAGAGAAGACTAGCAGCATGAAGAGGGGGAACCAGAGCCACATATCCGAGTTCCTTCTCCTGGGTCTTCCCATCCGGCCAGAGCAGCAGGCCGTGTTCTTTGCCCTGTTCCTGGGCATGTACCTGATCACGGTGCTTGGGAACCTGCTCATCATCCTGCTCATCTGGCTGGACTCTCACCTCCACACCCCCATGTACTTCTTCCTCAGTCACTTGCTCTCACTGACATCTCCTTTTCATCTGTCACTGTCCCAAAGATGTTAATGAGCATGCACACTCAGGAGCAATCCATTCCTTATACAGAATGTGTAACTCAGATGGATTTTTTCATATTTTTCACTGTTATGGACAGTTTACTTCTCACTTCAATGGCATATGATCGGTATATGGCCATCTCTCACCCCCTCCGCAACACCACTATCATGAAAGAGGGACTGTGTACCTTACTAGTAGCTGTGTGCTGGATCCTCTCCTGTGCCAATGCCCTGACTCACACTCTTTTCCTGGCCCAGCTGTCCTTTTGTGCTCACAACATCATCCCCCATTTCTTCTGTGACCTGGCTGCCCTACTCAAGCTCTCATGCTCAGACATCTCTCTCAATGAGCTGGTTATTTTCACAGTGGGACTGGCAGTCATTACTCTACCACTAATATGCATCTTGATCTCTTATGGCCACATTGGGGTCACCATCCTGAAGGCTCCGTCTACTAAAGCGATCTTCAAAGCCTTGTCCACCTGTGGCTCTCACCTCTCTGTGGTGTCTCTGTATTATGGCACAATTATTGGACTGTATTTTGTCCCCTCGTCCAGTGCCTCCAGCGATAAGGACATAATTGCCTCTGTGATGTACACAGTGGTCACTCCATTGCTGAATCCCTTCATTTATAGTCTGAGGAACAGGGACATAAAGGGAGCCCTGGAGAGACTCTTCAACAGGGTAATAGTCTTATCTCAATGATATTTGTTTTTCTTTACAAAGACACATGTATGGACCTATCTCCAGATGATAGATCCTTAATGCTGATCCTAGCAAGGGATATGTGCTCAGTAACTCCTTGATGACTTGAATTGCATTCTGTTACAGTTATTGTCTTTTCCTTTTTAGTGTAAATTGTGAATTCTGAGTTTATTTAATTAGTTATTTGTCTTGCTTATTAGATTCAGAAATTACATAGCTAACAGAACTTAAATCTTTCATTTCCTAGAAATTTTTTTGTTCTTATGAATTGTTTAAATATGTTGACCAACAGGCTTCCCTCGACATAGAAAGATTGAAGGATTGGGTATTTGTAAAGTTGTTTTCCTTACTTTCTTTCCATTCGGTTCTCTTCTTACATTTTTGAGTGTTGGTAGTGATGGTGGTAGGTCAGGAGAAGAAATTGTATAGTACCCTTTACAGATCCATAAAGCTATTCACTGTCGTAAGTTCAGCTGCTCCACTTCAGGGCTTGAGTTCCTCCTTGATTTCAGGAACACTGACCACTCTTCTAGACTACAATAACTTTCATTCAATAGTTCACTTTTAGACCAGTTATCTATGAAGCTTTCTGACTACACATGTGAGTTTCAATCACAACACAGACTCACTCCAGGTAAGGAATGAGAAGAACAAAACAGTGTTCATAGTCAGTAGCCTTCTGTTGCCCTCACTGAATTTGGTCCCTTTCCCATTCAGTCCCTTCATTGTCATTCTCAGTGAAAAGCACTTCTACCAGCTTATTGACCCCTGCTTTGTATTATTTGCCCAAGTAATCTTCTATCATTTTTTTCTAACTTCTATGTTCTTCGCCAACCAGTGAAGGGGCACATGGGTCTCTTTTTTCATTACCATAATTAGTTAAAGATAAATGGAATTACAAATGTTTCTGAGAATCAGTATCATGTAGCTGCAAGAGAAGAATATTTGGAAAGATAGATCTCAAGTGTAATCTGTATATACCAGGGTGGTGGCTGTGTGGCCTCAGACAATTCACCCAATTCCTCTGAACCTCAATTTCTTCTTCTGTATAGGTGAAAACATTTCTAAAACAACAAACATATTTTTTATTTAAAGGAAATGCAATAATAAATTGAGCTTAACACTACAGCTAACCAAGAACAATGAATGTTAGTTTTCTCTATCTTCTCTGTCAGAGCTGAGTTTTGAGGCAGAACTTGTGCAGACACTCCTGAATTACGGTGATATGGGCAGCTGGCATGTTGGTTATATTTCTGATTCAAAAGCAATAAACTGCCCTAGGATACAGCAACACATCTATTCTGGCTTCAGCTAGAACCAAATAACTAAAGGGCAATGAATGAGTGAGCTGATGTGTGGGTAGGTTAGGAAAGACAGTTCAGAAGAATACTTTACTCTTCACTTGTTTTGATATTGACTCACAGAGTGACCCTTCATCAGGGGCTTATGTAGCTGCCTTTTGGCATCCCAGATTCTTTTGCAGAACAACAGAGAGTGCCACCCCAACCCCTTGCTGCAAGCACAGAGTTACTTTGTTTACAGGCTTAGCCCCAACCTTTTCCAGAGCCAAAACTTGAACAGGGATAGAGTATTGTTGGTCTGGGTAAAGCATGCCTTGGTAGCCTTGGCAGACTCGTGAACTGCTGTACGCTCTTATCCCTGCTATGGTGACATGATCTGTGGAACTGAGTGCCTGCCTCAGTTTCTTTGCCGGCACCCCAGTTCTGTTGTTCAGATCCCTGAATATCTGCCTAGTCTTGTTAGGCTCATCCTCCAGGGAGGCCAACGTTGTCATTTATGTTCTTAGCAACAGGCTGGTGACATTTCTCTGAATGGCTTTTCCTCAAGAAATGGCAAGCTCACTTGTCTGTTGGGAAGTGTTTCATTTTTGTCTGTCCTACTAGTCCACCCCATCTCCCAGATGGGTTTGCTTTGGTTTTGGACAGCCCAAGGCACACTGGTGTGCATCATATTGATTTGAATATGCAAATAGAACTGGACATCAATTACATTGGAAATATATACTTTATCTGAGTGCATTTCCCTCCAGCCATGGCAGGGATAAGATTTATGACCTTTTCCACTGAAGCACCCTACTGAGTTTAGAACAAAGCTTGTTGCATGTTTGAAAACGATGAATGTGTGATTTGTTCACAAGTTTACAAGTACTTCTGAAAATTGGTAATTATTGACGTGTCAAGTGACCCGTGTACGTCCTTCTCAAAAGTTAACATGAATTTTTTCACAGTGTGACAATAGAACAACCTTTGTCAGAGGGGAGGAATCAAAATATCCTAGAGCCAGGTGCTCCAGCACTTGATTTTGGCGCATATATAACACACAACTCTGACATGGAAATTTTAAGAGTAAACAAAAATTATTCTGTTTTCTCACAGATTGAGAGTGGAAGGGGAATTTGTTAAAGAATTAAATTCACTTAGGTTTTGAAAGAAAAAATAAACCCATCAATGTTGTGTTGATTATTATTATATTTGAATCCAAGAAGTAAGAGAGAGAGAGTGTGTGTGTGTGTGTGAGAGAGAAGCTACAAATAAAATCAGGAGATAACTAACATATATGTACAATTTAATTTATATGTAATTAAGGATGAAAGGTTGGAATTAATACTGAAAATAGTAAAACATTCTTTATCTTATAGTTTGTGCTCCTCAGTAGTCATCTAGTAAGCTACCTCTCTGTGCCAGGCAGTGTGCCGATTCTTGGTCACACAGAGCTGGATAAAGACAAAGCCTCCAAGCAAAAGAAACTTGCATTCTGATAGTGTAGCAACAGCTAAACTAAGAAATATGTAAGAGTACAAAAAGTGCCTTAATATAATAATACCATGAATAGTTGTGCTATTTTGCATGGCTACTGTATAAATACCATGAATAGTTGTGCTATTTTGCATGGCTACTGTGTGTCAGGCATTGTATTAAAAGCTGTACCTGTATTATCTCATTTAATCCTGATAATAATTCCATAAACATACAGTTATTATCTATATTTTACAGCTGAGGAAATTGAGGCTTAGAGACAATGACATACTTACATGGTAGTAACACAAGGGAGTATAGTTAATGCTGCTTGGATAACAACAAACGCTTTGCAGTGGAAGTAATTCTTCAGTTGGAGATTCAAGGATGCTCAGGGCTGATACATAATGGAACAAATGAGTCTAGGTAGAGTGGACAGAGTGAGCCAGAGCACTGAAATTGTGTGGTATGTTCAGGGAAATGTAAGAAAAATGATGTTGCTGTAGCATAGGTGTGTATGAGTCAAGGGAGCATCAAGAGGAGAGCCTAGAGGACCATATTGTGAGGGGGCTAGGATGTCCTATTAAGAGGTTTAGACATTGCCTTGCAAGTGACCATTGGCTACGGGTGGGGTGGATAGAGATTAGTCCCAGGGAAGGTAATGTTTGTGTTTTCGAAAGATTACTCAGGTAACCAATGTGTGAGATGGTTTGACAATGGATTGCAGTGCCTTGAGTCAAGAGGCTTAATTAGAAGGTCATTGTACATCCAGGTAACAGATGATGTGTGCCTCAATGAAGACAATGGCATGAAGATAGTGAAGAGAATACCCTTAGAGATAGAGTAGACAGTATTGGTAATTGATAGGAAGTAGATGATAGAATGAAGGATTGCTGTTGATTTACAGTTCTGTGGACTGATATTTAAGAATAAAATGGATAACCAGGCACCTTGAATAATTTTCATTAGGTTTAACTGTCTTAAGGAAGTGAGGAAGCAAATTGAAGACCATTTGATTTTTAAAAGTGGTTCTGAGCAAGAGAAAAGCAAATACCCTAAATAGGCAAGGGACACCAGGAAGCTTTCTATCATCCCACCTCTTTCCATCACCCCACCTCTGATTCGAAGCACACCCGGCTCACATTATGTTACCAAGGTGCAAAAATTCCTAAGTAGCCTGTACATAAGTGGGAATTATTTTAATGCTGACATCACATTAATTTTATTTGACATAGATGACCTTAAAGGAATAGAAATTTGAGCTTATGTTTTGGGGGTGGGTGTAATATAATAAGACAGTCATGTGCCTCATAATGACATTTTGGTCAACAACAGACTGCATATGCAACAGTGGTCCCAGAAGCTTATAATGGAACTGAATAAATCCTATCACAGAAATACTTACTATAATGTTACAGTTGCCTACAGCATTTAGTACACTAACAAGCTGTACAGGTTTGTAGCCTAGGAGCAGTAGTTATACCATATAGCTAAGTTGTATAGTAGGCTATCCCATCTAGGTTTGTGTAAGTACACTGTATAATGTTTGCACAATGACAAAATTGCCCTGTGAAACATTTCTCAGAACATACCCCCATCGTTAAGTAACGTATCAAGGGAGGAATAAGTTTGGAACTTTGAATACATTGGTGACTCTTGGCTGGCTGGAATTGAATGTTAGACTGTTGAACAGTGATAGGCAACAGTGTCCTTTTATCAATCTTTGTATGTACAGTGGTGACCTAACTCCTAACTGCCACAGAATTATATTGGGTAAACTGAAGTGGACACCCAGTCACTTTTTCTAGTTTGCTTGGGGCCTGTGAGAAAGAACTTAAACCATACCCAAACAGGGTTCGGAAATTTACTGCACTATCAGTGAGTGGATTGAGGGTCCTTGAGGATCAGAATGGTGAAAGAAACCAGAAGGCTATCTAGAGAAACCACCATATGTAAAGAAGGTAGAGTTGATTGGGTCAATCAGGGTGGACATAGGTTGCAGATATAGTGTGAGGCCGTATCTGGTAATCTCACATCTCAGCCTCCCTCATGTCCACTAGCTGTGTCATCAGGGGCCTTAGAGCTCTGCTAGGGGACCCTCTTCTGAAAGAGGTGATCATGGGAAGTGGAGGGTATTCCATTGCCAGTTCAAATGATAGAAGAAAGCTACAGGTCAGTGGCTCGGAGGAGACTGTCAGTGGTCTATAGTCAGTGGAGCAACAGATGTCAACAGAATGGAAGGAGAGTTATAGACGAAGGAGATGAGGGCAGGAGGACTCCAAGTTTGCAACCAGCTCCAGCTCTGGTTATATGAGGATGCCCTGCTCACCCAACTCAAGGACTCTCTGAGGGAATAGCTGGAAAGGAGTTCTGGAGAGGAGAACAGACTTCCAGTCCCAGGTCATCAAATAAATGGAATCCTCATGTACTAAGATGTGGCATCTAAATGACTCACATTTGTGCTTAATAATTGCTGAAGCCTGGAACAATTTTATTCTGATGAAAGATGCTCAATAATTATTCATCAAAAAAGTGCAGGAATCATAAAACATTTTAGGATAGGTTAGGTTGGGTCTGACAAACAAATGAGGAAAGAGTTTAGGGAGCCAGTGGACACCTGGTCATATTAGATGTAAGAAATCAATATAATATATTATATTATAATATATAGCCTTTATTATATATAAATATAGCCTTTATTTTTTATATTTTATTATTTTTTATATTTTTTATATTTTATATATATATATTTTTATATATTTTTTATATTTTTTATATTTTCTATATTTTTTATATTTTATATATTTTCTATATATTTTATATTTTATATATTTTATATTTTTCTATATATTTTATATATATTTTATATTTTTCTATATATTTTATATTTTATATATATTCTATATATATATATATATTCTATATATTTTATATTTTTCTATATATTTTATATTTTCTATATTTTTTATATTTTATATATATATATTTTATATATATATATATTATATATAAATATAGCCTTTATTAAATATAAATATAGCCTTTATTTTTTAAAATAATATTTTAAACATTTCTAGGATTCTTGGAGACAGCCAGAACCCCATTTGCCTTTAAACACCATTTTTTCCTTCTCTGTAACTAATTTAAGCTGCTGATGCTCCTTCTGGATCTGGAGGCAAACCTGCAGTCAGCTAAGGAGAGAGGATTTCCATGTTATGGCACTAAATGGAGATTAATGTTACGGCACTTAGTGCCATACACAAGACAGGTGCCACCCAATTTTTAATGATTGACAAGTTAATAACCTAGAATGAAAGTGTCATGAAAGCAGGGACTTTGTCTTGCTCTGTGTCATACCCCTAGCACTTATAATAGCTTCCAACACACAGCAGATGGTTGGTTAGTAAATATTTATTGAACCAATGAATCTCAGAGAAAAGATTTTTTGACCTCTGAGTTGGGGGAGGACTAAAGAATGATCATAGTTATGATAATAATAGCTATCCCTTATTGAATGCCACTATTATTCACTACTATACTGGATGCATTTTATAGTTTATTTTAGTTAATCCTCCAAGTTACCTTATTAGATAGACACTGTTACTTCCATTTTATAAATTAGGAAAACAAGGACTCAAAGAGGCTAAGTCACCGGACTACAATCTTATGGCTAGTATGTGGCAGACCCCAAAATGAAGCCTGTTTGTCTGACTCCAAGCGTATGTCTTTTCATTAAATGTTGCTGTCACTCTATCTAAGAGGAAACAATTTTCCTCTGACTGAAGAGCCTCTTGAGGGCCCTCTTCATGGCCTTGTTCCTTAGGCTATAGATAAAGGGGTTCAGCATGGGAGTCACTGTGGTATACACTGCAGCTGTTGCAATGTCCTTCTCTTCAGAGGCGATAGAGGGAGAACACAGGTAGGCACTGAAGAGGGTCCCATAGAACACACAAACAATGCAGAGGTGGGAACTGCAGGTGGAGAAGGCCTTGCCCGTCCCACCATGGCTTCGGACCCTCAGGATAGCAGGCACAATGTGGATGTAGGAGGTGACAATGCATAGAAAGGGGACAATGAGTACTGTGCCTCCCAAGACAAAAACCATCATCTCATTGATGTGGGTGTCAGAACATGATAGCTTCAGGACAGGAGTGATGTCACAGAAAAAGTGAGCAATTTCCCCAGTCACACAGAAGGACAGTCGAGCCATGAGGAGTGTGTGAGTCAGGGCAACAACGTTGGTGAGGACCCAGCACAACGTGAGGATTAGGGCGCAGACTTGAGGGCTCATGACTGTGGAGTAGTAGAGGGGGCGGCAAATGACCACATAGCGGTCATACGCCATGGCAGCCAGGAAGAAGCCATCCAGATCACCAAACATCGGAAAGAAATACATTTGCGTGAGGCAACCTGTATAGGAGATGGTGTGATGCCGCGTCTGTACATTCACCAGCATCTTGGAAACTGTGGAGGACGTTAAACCCATGTCAACAAAGGACAGGTTGGCCAAGAAAACGGACATGGGAGTGTGGAGGTGCAGGTCAGAGCCAATGGCCAGGATAATGAGCAGGTTCCCAGTCAAGGTGACAAGATATATACACAGGAAAATTCCGAAGAGAGACTGCTGTTGCTCTGGAGATGCTGATATTCCTCGGAGGAAAAATTCAGAGACGCTGGATTGGTTTTCCATGACTCTGCAGCATCTGGAGCTGAGGGAAGACAGAATGCTGGATTTCATCTAAAACTGCATGGGCTGACTCCCAAATCTCCCTTTAAGTTCATTATATTCCTACTCCTGAGTTTATCTTCAATCTGACCCTACTTCTTTTCTCTCTTTCTCAGGGTCTCACGCAGCCCCCCTCTTCTCACCTCTTTCCCACTATTTAATCTTCTACACAGAGTACCCTTCTAATAAGGTCAGGGCATATTCTTTCTTGGCATTATCATGCCTTAGACTAAGCCTACAACCTCCTCTTAGTTTTATTTTTTCAGTAGGCTGTATACCCGAATAGACTGAGGTCAGCTAAATTTTACATTCATTCGGGAGGTAGCTGAAAAAACTCACACAAAATTCTTATTTTTGACACATCTTCATTCATTTTAGAGTGAAGAGAATATGAAGGATTCATGCCTCTTTATTTCTTCATTTTTTTTTGAAAAAGAATATATGAAGTCCTGCATTTCTCCCTGCATTTGAGTTTTTGTCATTGGCATCATCATCATCCTGTAGCTAATACATATTACATTAGCCACATATATGACAGGCACTCTGCTGAGTACTTTAAGAAGATTCTTTCCTTTAATCCTTAAACAACACTAGGATACAGAGATTATTATTCTCACCCTTATATAAGAAAACTAAGGCTAGGGATGTTTAAGTGAATTGTACAAAGACCCACAGCTCATAAATATTTGAGACAGAATTCAAACCCATAGCATTGGATTCCAGAGACTGCATCAACAATCAGTATAGATAGAAAGTAACTTTCTACCACCAAATTTATGTTTAATATCTCAGTACTCCTAGTTTACCACACTTATTCTCACTTGCCCTATCTTTTATATTTGACTTTAACAGAAGAACAATGAAGTTTAAGAACTAGATAGAACCTGTAAGATCACCTGGTCCAGAGGTCCCCAAGCATTGGTCTGTAGACCAGTTTATCATAATCAAGTGAGATGCTTGTTTAAAATCCTGATCCCGGCCAGGTGCGGTGGCTCACGTCTGTAATCCCAGCACTTTGGGAGGCTGAGGCAGGCAGATCACCTGAGGTCAGGAGTTCCAGACCAGCCTGACCAACATGGCAAAACCCTGTCTCTATTAAAAATACACAAATTAGCTGGGTGTGGTGGCACATGCCTGTAATCCTAGCCACTCGGTAGTCTGAGACAGGAGAATTGCTTGAACCCTGGAGGCAGAGGTTGCAGTGAGCTGAGATCACACCACTACACTCCAGCCTGGGCAACAGAGCAAGACTCCGTCTCAAGAAAAAAAAAAAAATCCTAATTCCTACCTCAGACCTGTTGAATTTAAATTTCTAGGATACAGTTTAGGTACCTGTATTTAAAAACTAAAATTGAACCCTTCCCAGGTATTTTGGTGCTCAATGAGGATTAAGAAAATGTTGGTTAGTCCAGCTCCTCCCTTTGATTCAGATAAATAAGCTAAAGTTCAAAAGAATGAAGTGATTGAAAAAGTTTACACTATGTCTTGGAGAAAGATATGGTACAAAAACCAGGATATCTATGCTCTCAGACAGGTGTTCTTTTAAAAAATCAGCTCTCTTTTCATTTTTTGAATTATTCTTTGTTATTAATATCTTACAGATCTAAATGTGTGTTGTCCTGATTTATATTCAGAGTCTATACCTAAAGAAAAAGTTACCTTCAAATGGATAGCTTTACTAAAGCACTGTTCATATTTTGAAGTGGATACTTCAAACTTTAGATAGAGGAACATCTGAGAACTATTGCATATGTATCTATTTTAGGACCCTACACTGACTGAAGTTGTATAATCTCAGGGTTCTATAACTTCCCTGAGAGATCACAAAGCTACAGTCCAAGTTATTTTCTCCCCTACTTTATCATTTGATAGAACACTTTCTGACAGGGCACATTCTAAAACCATGTCCAGGAGGATAAGAGATCCTCTTATGATTCAGCTGATTGTCTCATCAAAAGAAGGGTTATAAAGTGGCATGTTTTCCTGGCATGCAGACCCTGTCTTCAGCAAGTAACTCCTTTCATTGAGGTTTTCAAAGGGACTGTAAGTTATTTTAGGGAAGAGCAGCATCGTTTTGATCCTCTGTGTTGGCATATACGGCCTTGATCAGGCTATTTCTATGGAGGTTCTTCGATCTATGGCAACAACTGGTTAACATCAGAAAACTCCGCAAATCCTCAAAAAGGGTCAAAGGCTCGCCATCGTAAGCCTAGCTTTTTACCTTCTGTCATTTTTTTCTCCACTCAAGCACCTTGCACCATCTCTTGCCCTATTGTTTGGTTTTTCTCTTTCTCTAAAAGGGTTTCTCATCCTTCATCCTATCTATGGCCTCATAAAACTCTGTAGATCCTTGTGACATCAATGGGGTGCTTCCAGAAACTTGAGCCAATCCTTCCCTCTGTCATCCCAGGGTGATGAGGTCCCTTTACTTACCTTCACTGCCTCTTCATCTACCGTGTCAGCCAGCAGATAAGAGCTGGCTTGAATATGATGGAGAGAGTATTCCAAATGTAGGACATGCCCACCTGCAACTGTTTGTTTCAAGTTACCCTGCTTGCCACTACCATGGTAAAGGAGAAGGCAATGCAGAGGTCCTTAATTCGAGGGGAAGAGCTCAGATTCTTCCTGACAATCTTTGTGATGGCATTAACTAAAATCAGGGGACAGGATCAAGAATAACAAATACAAATGGCAAAGAGCTGGAAGCAGAAGTCAGATTGCTAAACCAAGATTAAAAACATACTTAAAGGGGCTTAAGGCAGGGATGGAGAGACTAGGATTGTGGAGAAGTCCATGAGATTAATAAAGGACTGCAAAGCCAAGTCAAGGCCAGATCAGTAGGGGAGGCTGGAGCAGTCAGTTACGTTCATCAGCTAGAACAGAGAAGATCAGAAAGAAGAGTATTTGAGATGACCTGGGACACATGGTACTCTGATCCCACCAAACCAAGATCTCTGGGACTTTTGAAGTCTTCTATATTTATGTTTTGAAACCTGAACTGATAAACTCAGAAGCAGGGAGTGCTGGCTCATCAGGCTACTACTGGGAGGAGGTTGAATGTGCTCTATGTAGGGCATCTACACACAGGGAGTCGTGGGACCGAGTTCCCTAGAGCCCTGTTAGTGTTAACACTCCTAATTGCCCAATTTTCTCTCTGTATCTTTATAACAGACCAAATTAGTACAGTGCTGGATTTATTTAAAAATTGAGAAGCTTTACTTCTTTCTTTATGTTAAGTGGTAGTGTTGAGTTAAGGTATTAGTATTGATTTGTAACAACAGTCTTTGGCAAAAATGAACTTTCTGTGTAAATGCATCTCCTTGCTTCCCCCTTATAATAAGGTTTTTGTTCTAACCTCCTCTAAAAAAAAACCCCCACAAGCTGCTAACATCCACCTTTACAAACAGTTTAATGGCATATGACATATCTTTAAAGAATTGTTATGCTTCTGGTTAATGATGTTATACTAAACTCATGTATCTAATTTCACTTCATCCATAAACTCTACTAAAAAGTAAAGTGATTTAAAAAAAAATAAAGATATAAAACCCACAAGGACAGAGAAGAGAGGCAAGCAAATAATAACCACAAGCTGTGGAAACTAGAAACCAGATGGATGCATGAGTGATGACCTACACTGCCCTCAGCTTGACCAAACTTTAGATTGATTTCTTCCTCACTATAGGCCCCTGGCTTCCCTTTTCTTTACATTTGCATTAGAGAACTTATAATTGTAATTATTTTTCTTGGCTCTTTTGAGATGTAAATATTCTCCTAGACTCTTGATGGTTTCATAGCTCAGGAATGTCTTTCTCCAGGACCTGGGAACTATTCCTTGGAAATGTAATCATCAAGAAAGATAGACAGGTTCCAGTTTCATTCTTCTGCATATGGATAGCCAACTTTGCCAGTGCCATTTATTGAATAAGGTATCCTTTCCCCATTTATTTTTGTTGACTTTGTCAAAGATCAGTTGGTTGTAAGTATGTGACTTTATTTCTAGGTTCTCTATTCTGTTCCACTGACCTATGTGTCTATTTTTGTAATAGAACCATACTGTTTTCATTACTATAATTTCATAGTATAGTTGGAAGTCAGGTAATGTGATGCTTCCAGCCTTACTCTTTTGCTTAGGGTTGCTTTGGCTATTTGGCTCTTATTTGGTTTTATATGAATTTTAGAATTTTTTTTTCTAATTTTGTTAAAAATGATGGTAATTTGATAGGAATGCATTGAATCTGTAGATTGCTTTGGGTAACACATTCATTTTAATGTTGTCGGTCTTTCTATCCATAAGCACAGGGTGTTTTTCCCTTGATTTCTGCCATTGAAATGGCCTCATTGCCTGGGCTGGCATCTGAAGTTCTTGGTCTCATGGCTGAGAAAATCAAAGATGTGGACACACCAAAGGTGAGGTCAGAGCAGAAGCAGAAGTTTAATAGGTGAAAGAAAGAGAACAGCTCTCTGCAGCAGAGAGGGGTCTTGGAAAGGGTTGCTGTTTTTACAGTTGAATGCAAAAGTTTTTTGGTTTTTTTTTTTGAGACGGAGTCTTGCTCTGTCACCTAGGCTAGAGTGCAGTGGCATGATTTTGGCTTACTGGAATCTCTACCCGCAGGGTTCAAATGATTCTCCTGTCTCAGTGGCTGGGATTACAGGCACCCACCACCACTCACAGATGATATTTTGTATTTTTAGTAGAAATGGGGTTTCATCGTGTTGGCCAGACTGGTGTCAAACTCCTGACCTCGTGATTTGTTCTCCTCAGTCTCCCAAAGTGCTGGGATTACAGGCGTGTGCAAAAGCTTTGATAAGAAAGGGATGAGGGCTGGGTGTCTCATTTGCATAGGGTGTGGATTTCTGGCAACTCCACCCCATCCTCCTAATGTGCATGTGGGCCTTTAGCTTGAGTTACTCCATATTGCTTTGTTCCTCTTACTGCAGTGCATGTGTCAGGGAATGGAATTTTCCATTGTGGGCATATCTATGCAAGTCACCTGTGTAGCCCTTCTTATCTGTGCAGCTGTGGGCATGTCTCAGTTAACACCCCCCTACAACCCCCACCATTCAGTACAAGTTCCCTTATCTGTGCCTGCAGGCTGTTCTTTTGTTTTAAAGAATTCAACAGAGGACCCACTCTAACTGCCTGCCTGACTGGGTTTATTCCTTTCTCCTCTCATCATCTGTGATTTCTTTAAGTGTTTTGTAGTTGTCCTCACAGAGGTCTTTCACCTCCTGGGTTAAATGTATTCCTTGGTATCTTACTTTATGTGTGTTTGTGGCTATGGTAAATGGAATTGGGTTCTTGATTTAGTTCTTAGCTACAGTGTTCTTGGTATACAGAAATGCAGCTGATTTTTTGTGCTTTAATTTTGTATCCTGAAACATTATTGAAGTCACTTATCAGATCTGGTAGTCTTTTAGAGGGATCTTTAGGTTTTCTAGGTATAAGATCATGTCATCAGTGAACAGAGATAGTTTGACTTCCTCCTTTCTAATTTGGTTGCCTTTTGTTTATTTTTCTTGTCTGATTGCTCTGGCTAGGACTTCTAGTACTATGTTAAATAGTAGTAGTGAGAGAAGACACCTTTGTCATCCTATGCAGCCATAAAAAAGAATGAAATGATGTCCTTTGCAGCGATATGTATGGATCCTAAGTGACATAACTCAGATTCAGAAAATCAAATACCACATGTTCTCACTTATAAGTGGGAACTAACCAATGGGTACACATGAACATGAAGATGGAAATAACAGACACTGAGGACTCCAAAGTCAGGGAGACAAGAGTTGAAAAACTACCTAAAGGGTACACTATTTGGATGACCAGTTCACTAGAAGTCCAAAGCTCAGCATTAGGCAATATACCCATGCAACAAACCTGCACATATACCCCCTGAATTTAAAGTTAAAAAAATACGAAGATAGTACACCTATCTCTCATCTCTTTGGGAAGGTAGGGACCTGACTTTCAAAAGTGTCCCTTTTGAAAGCAAATACAGATGCCCTAATCACATTGACCAACCTCCCTGATAACACCCTGTAGTAGTTTTCTACAAGCTCACCACAGCTCTTAAAAGTCCTCCTGCCCTTTGTTTCAGCAGAGTTGAGTTTATTCTGTCTCCCCTGTTACAGTAATCTTGACTCCTACTGCAATCATGTTAAATAAAGTCTTCCTTGCCTGTTCAACTCTGTGCAGTGCAATTTTTCTTTGACAGTTCACTGAGTTAACAGATGCATGAAAACTAAATCCTAAGCTGGCAGTAGATAAAATAGAGGAAACAATCTGATCAACACCAAAAAATTCTTAAAATGCCCAGAAACTGGCATCCCTTGGTACCTCTTGGACTTGAGAGTAAAAGGGAAATAAACTAAGAAGAAAGACATGATAGCTATTTCAGAAGAATTTGGATCCCTAATTTCCCCCTTTTCACTGCACACTGCTCAAATATTGTCCATCTCCTATCCCAACAGAAGTTGGGAGATTTACTTTCTGAATAACTTTGGGTCTTGGGATGGCGATATACAGCTAAGATTAGTGCACCATATTAAAAATAAGAGAATTATATGACTACATATGCTTACCAAATGCTAAATGCTGAAATGCACAGCCCTTTATCTATATTTAGCTGCCAAGCCTACACCTTAATTATGGAATATTAAAAGAAGTTTCTTTGGAGTTTGACTAGCCCAAGAGAAAAGAACTAATGATACTGACATTGAGGGTTTTCTCCCCCAAAAATGTGCTTTCCACCCACATCATGCTATGGTGAAACTCAAAGTATACAGCTGAATCTACAAGCACAGAGCTTCCAATCAGTTTCCACAAATGTTATTTGGTTATGGCATATATCCACAAAGTACATACATCTGAAGGGCACAGCTCAATAATTTTTTTCATATATATACACCAATGTAAACACCCCACAGATCAATATATATAACATTTCCATAAAGCCAGAACACTCCCTCTTGCCCCTTCTGAGGCACTGTCCACTCAGAGGTTAATTGCTTTCTGACTCGTATCACCATAGGATTAGTTTGGCCTGTTTTCAAAGTTCATGTAAAAGGAATGATCCTGCAGAACTCTTGTATTTGGCTTCTTGAGCTCAACATTACATCTGTCAGACTCAATAATGTTGCATATAGCAGAAGTTTGTTCTTTAAATTGCTATATAGCATGTTATTATACAAATAATCCATAGTTTATTCATTTCTCTGTTGAATAATGGTGGACAAATGGATTACTTCCAATATGGCTATTACAAGTAAAGCTGATGGAAATATTCTCAAACATTTTGTGGGACATTTTGCTTGAGTGTGCACCTGAAATAGCAGTAATGTTTCTGGGCAATAGGCAAGTAATATTTAGCTTTAGTAGATGTAGACAAACTGTTTTCCAAAATGTTTCTATACATGCACACTCTCATCCAAATAATTGAGAGTTCCAGTTGCCTCATATTTTCAACAGAACTAGTTGTTCCAGTCTTCTTTCCTGACATTTTATTACAAAAAATTTTAAAAACATACAGCAAAGTTGAAAGAATTTTACAGTAAACACTCCTGTACCAGTCACCTTTAACATTTTATTATACTTGCTTCCACACATCCATCTATTCATCCTTCACTCTATTTTATTTTAAAATCAACCTTATTGGGGTTCTATTTACATAAAATGTGCCTACTTTATGTGCACATTTTAAGAGTTTGGACAAATTAATATACCTATGTAAACTACCACAGTCAAGATATAGACTTGACTCCAAGTCCCATGCAGCCAGCCATCTGAATTCTGTCATTGTAGATTAGGTTTGCTTTTCCCAGAGTCAAATAAATAGAATCTTACAGTATGCACACTTATGTCTGGTTTCTGTGGCTCAGCCAAGTGTTTGAGATTCATCCATGTTGTGGTGTATATCAGTAACTTATGTTTTCATTGCCGAGTAGTATTCTGTTGTATACCACAATTTGTTTATGCCTTCTATAGCTGATGGGGATTTTGGTTGTAACTATTTTTGATCATTATGAAAAAAGCAGCTATGAACACTCATGTACAAATATTTGGGTGAATATATTTCATATGATAACTGTATGTTCAGTATTTTAAAAAATATTCATTTTCCAAAGCAGTTATACCACTTTTTTTTTTTAGAATAAAAAGAATAAAAGAAAGAAAGAGGAAGAGATTTTAGAAAAAGAGAGAAAAGGAGAAAGAAAGAAACAGCAAAAGGAAGAAAAAAAGAATGAAAGAGAGAAAGAAAGAGGACGAGATTTTAGAAAAGGAGAGAGAAAGAAACAGCAAAAGAAAGAAA